>VZTV01100362.1:0-12598 GCA_013400875.1 Anhinga rufa
CTGGCTGGGGCTAAACCATGATGCAGATGTAGCCCTCTACTACTGAGCTAGCAGGTCAACCACATGGAAACAAATTATGGTGGGATGAATCAATAGAGTGTTGTCAAAAGAAACTGCTGGCCCAAGGAACAATGCCATTAAAATGTGTAGACCTGCTTAACAGCTATTCATATAAACATCCCAGATAGTTTGGGAGAAAGGCACTTGGTTTGTGTCAAAGCATTTACAGGCAGAACATCTTTCCTTATAGTTAGCAAATTTCCAGCTGGCTATTGCCCAGATAAACAGATTTGTGTTGAGATTTCTCATGGAAAAGCTAATATCAAAGCATGACTTTCATGGTTCTGTGGTTTTTGTCTTTTTAAAGAATTCCTCTTTTGCAAAGCCCAATCAAATGAAAGGTAAGCCCATCCATCCAATCCAACTACATGCACGACCCTGTTCAGTACCGTAACTTGTTGTTACGAAAGCCGCTGAATGAACTTCATACTATTGATGGTGAATGTTTACTCTCTCCATGTATCTCAAAGCAGCCAAGAACATTGGCTTGGCAGGGATCAAGAGATGAGAAGGAATCAAGCTGAGCAAAACAATCCTTGAAGTATGGTCATGGAGATAACATAAACAAGGGGGATAAAGAATAGCTGGTGTCTATGAGGATACACTGAACTTAACTCTTTCCCTTAAAACCACTACTATTCTATCTATCACTTGGAATCTCTTCTGTTTGGGGGTTGTTTTTTTGGGGGGGTGAGTGTTACTTGTTTGTCTGGTTTTAAATGTATGGCATGCAACTAGATATCTACATTTAATTTAGTGCTGCTGTCCACCTAAAAGCATAGACTTGGATCAAAGATGACTCAAAGAATAGAGCTGTTAAAGGCCTCCAAGAGATAAAACACACCAAGAGCAAGCATTCACTGTGTAAAATGCACATACTTGCCTCAGCTACAAATGACCTCATCTACAAATCAGAAGTGATCTAGCTGCTGTAGGCAGCTGTTCTGTGTTGCCTAATTTAGCAGTCTCTTTAGCTGGACCTTCTGCAGTAGAAAGGGTTTTGGATCCTGGGTCTAAAAGCGGCAAAACCTGAAGCTTCTTACCCCAGCAGAGCTAAAACCCCAAAAACTTACACTGATGTGGATGAAAGCTTGATCAGGAATTTAGTAGAGCCTGCTAAACTAAACACTTCCACAAGAGATTTTGCATTAAAAGGCAGTGTAGCCTACTATACATACTTTAAGAACTAGAGATAGTTCCTCCTTTTTCTCCTTTAGGAAACAAGCAGGCAGAGGCTTTTCTATACCTATTCAACATGGTACCCCAGAACATGCTAGGCTAAATAATCCTGTTCCTCCCTCCTCATGTCCCTATCTCTGGGAATTTGTTTGTTTGTGATTTTTTTTTTAAAGTCATCATTATGCCAACGATGGTGGAAACAGTTTCCCACAGCCTCTTCCAGGTTATCAGATTCCATATTAACCTGCTTTCTCAGGAAAGCTCAGTCTACAGTCAGATTGTCCTTACTGAGAACACCAACCTCTACTCCTGTTCTGGAGTCTTTTTGTTTCTTAGCTATACTGTCCCGGAGGGGGGGGGGAAGCAGCATTTTTCTTCAAGGACAGAGCTAGCTCCCCATGCAATAGAGTAACAGAAGCAGGCTGAGGACCACTGCCAATATCCACAGTGATGCCTCCCCTCCTTCTTCCCCCCTCACCCTCCTAGACTTTCAGTCATCTTTCCATCAGCCGCATCCTAATGTTTTGTAGCCTTGTTTTTTCCAAGTCCTGTGGAAAGGTGGGAGTCCAGAGATCCTAATTTTTGAAGAGGATGACATGTTTTCAAGATTAAAACCAGAGCACGTTTTCTGCACAGGCTCACACACCCTTTAGCATTGTTATGGACATTACAGTACTTTCCAAAGGCCCCCACCAGTGAGCAGCCACACGTGGAGGTGAGCACTATGCACACACACAGTAGAAGGAGACCCACTGCAGAAGCATGTATTTTGAAAAGACATGCAGGCAAAAAGCTGAGAAGGGAAATGTTTTTGCATCACCTTACAAAGCACAGCTAACTGACTCGACCAAGGTCGCTTCACATGTCCACAGCAAAGCCAGATGCAGAAACCAGATTTCAGTGTCTTGCTCACTACACCATCAGACTTCCCTTTCGGTGCATCTCAGTAGTAGATTCGTTCCTTCCAGCTAACTACCTTTTGTAGGTATTTTGATATGCTATGACAAAAGCACTGTTTGCTTCTCAGGAAAATTAAAAGTCCTGCTGGGAAAAGCATCAGCACCAGAACCTTTTTCCTGCGCAGACAATGAACAGAGGAAGCCACACATGAAAGCAGAGCTTTAGCAATTGAGTATGGGAGGAGGGAAGAGGATACACTTATTCATCACATTTATTCCAAGGCTTCTAAAGATAAATAACAGGACACACTAGAGCGGTTGAACTTTTTGCCGTCACTACATCATCCACCAATGTCTCAGTAGCATCTGGCACTTATCTCTACAAAAGCAGTTAGCAAAGCAGCCCACAAGAGGCTGTGGGAAATCATTTCCACCATACCACACAAATACATCTCTTCACTAAGATCACATCCTCAAGTTACTGCTACAGCTATGACCCAAGTAAAGTAAATTTTATTTCTCTCATAACAATCCAAAGCTACATATCCTGCACTGGAAAGAGACTAAAAAGTGACAAGCAGTCTGTAACATACTGCACACAGATCTCAGAGGGAAGTACTTCTGCATATCTAGTGAAAATGCACAAGATGACCTAAATGCCCATTTCCTCTTTACGGTCTGTTCTCAGCAGATGAAATGAGAATCCAAGAGGCTAAGATCAGAGAAATCAGCCAAAGCAAGACAGGAAAAATATATCTCATAGCAACAAAGATGTACTGACCAGATGAGAGACTAGTTTACAGACAGTGCTGTGGCTCCTGTGCAGATACACATTGATATATTTGCTGTATGCGAAGGCTTGCTTGGATAAGGAGGACTCCCTAGATTGCACTTGATGTCAGTATAGTGTCAGCTGATCTTTTGGCAGATAGCCTGCTTGTATCTGTCTACTTCTGTTCTCTTTTTCTCTTTAATGCCAACATCTGCCCATGTTTTCCACTGACAGAAAAGATCAGCAAGACCCTAATGATACATTAAACCTCATAATCAAGTGATGCACTATTTGCAATTACCATGTGCCTAAGCTCATTCTCCTTATACTCAGAGCTCTGCTTTTTTTTTTCCTAAAAAACTACACAGTGCAAGTGTCTCAAATTTCACACACATGCCTTATAGATCACTTTGGATACCAGAGAAAGCATGTCTGAAAACACCTGGTCTCTCCAGGCGTCCAAGAATATTATCATTTGTTCAATCAACATAGACACAATTTTCTGATTCCAAACAATCTTTATTTTTCTCTACAATGTACAACTACCTCTCTGTTTGAAACCAGCATGTCCCATTTTCTGCATTCATACAACAATTTCAATTGAATATTGATCTATGGAATCCTAACAAAAGACAGCCAAACCCAGGCATAAACTCATTTTGAGGCAACCATATGTTACTGCATGACTTAAACACCACGGGTCCTTGCACTGTCTAGCAAAATGCTATACTCTGGTGGGAATTGTCTACATCCACTCATTTTGCTCATTCAATATGCTTTATACATTTTCTGAGTGAAGTTTTTCCTGTTGTCTTCTCAATGCAGGAGCTGCAGATCTCATGCTGGTCTTTGTGACCTATGACTGGTAGGTTCTTCAAATGCCTCAGAAAGAACAATTGTCAGTTCTGGAGAAAGTCGATGCAAAGACTTATTGTTTTCTCAGTACCATCTGCTGCTCTGGGTAAACTAGATCAATGAACCGTAAAACTGAATGTAAAGCTGGACAATTTTGATGACTATTCTGCAACATTTCTTATAAAATTTACTCCTCCTCAATTTGCTTGAAGAAGGAGCACCTGTAAGATGCAAGATTTCTGTGTTTGCATAACAGATCTCTAATGCTTTGTCTTGTCTTCTCAACTCCTCTGTACTCCTTTGCAAGTTAACCATCCCCTATTTTTAGCAGGGAAATAATTTTCTGATATGTTCCTCATTAGTAAAGTCATGAAAAGGAACTGCCTACCTGGACACGTTTAAGGGCCTTATTCCTATTATTGGCATTCTTTGCCTTTGCCATGCAGAAGTCCTGTTTCAGTATAGCATGATGCAGCCCTTCACAAAAACCTAAGAGGTTCCCCAAATGTATGTTAGCCAGTAACAGATCTAATAAAAAGAACAGCCACAGTTAAACCATTTTTCTTCTTTCTCTCTCAAAAGTCTTTATTTCTTCTTTCAAAATAAATTACGTAACAATCCAATCAGAAAAAGTTATCAAGCTCACAAATTTTAAGTCACTACATGTGAATCCAACCTTTATTTGTGGTGCGCTGTAAATTACTGCCCAGATTAATGACACCAAATATCAATGGGACCATTCAAAAATTAAGGTACTGCACACGTTGGACTGCTATCAGAATTCAGACCAGTGGGAGCCTGAGGTGGAAAAGCTTATTAAAAGGGTTGATAATGGAAGTGTTTCTTTCATGATTAATATAAATTTTGACATTCAGAACTTAATTGACTTCAGATCATTTGGGATTCTTCCTAAAATTAAGCCACGGAAAAAGCTCACAAAAAGTAGCACCTGAGTGTTTCAATGTGGTTTCAAAAAATCTTAAGGTCAAATGCTACGTCTTATTCTAAGAACAGTCAACTACAGGACAGCACACGTACACAGATAATAAGAGAAGGCAATAAAATAATAAAAAAGTAGGAATAGGTTCAGAATCTCCTTATTAAATAAACCATTTTCCTTCTCTTCAGGTACATAAAAATACAGACTGCCCCAAACAGACCCCTGTGCACCATTTCTTGGCACTGCCACCAGTTACCACGTCTTTTTCCACTTATCTGTTGGAAGATCAGGTGGTATATCAGAGCTGTGAGTGGTTGCTTTGGTTTTTTTTCAAAATCAGTTTCATTTGTTGATGTATAATCCAGAAGTATGCACTGAGATATTGCTATATATACACCTAGATTATTCTCACTTCCTAGAATGGTAAAAGGTCTCATTGCATGGGATGTCTTGGGGACTAAATGGAGACCAGAGATTACAGATGTTTGCATCATACACTGTTTTGGGAAAAGACCAAGTCCTTGAATTTATAGGGAATTAGACTAGGCAGATAATAACTGAAGACATTGCATCATTTGATTACCAGGTTTAATACATTATTAGAGTCTCATTGACCTTCTCTAACAACATTTGTGTGTCCGTATTAAGGAAGGATGATTAGTATTAAGGAATTACAATTAAATGGAAAACATAGTTATTAATTATAGGTGATTCTTTTGACATCTATATCCTACGATTCTACAAAGCTGTCATCCACTCAGTGTCCCATCAAATGGGCAGCAAACATTCACTCAATCGTTGAACAGATCTGGCTAAGTCACCAAACAGTTCCAGCTGTGCAGAAAAGAGATGTGCATAGCTCCACAGACAAACTCTTGTTTACAGTTCAGTTCCACCAACCTATACTGGTAAGATTACTGGCGTCATCCTTTTCTATTAAAATGGCAGTAAAACATTCTATTACCTTGCCCTCCTCTACTTCCACCTTCTTCTAATTCTGTCTCTCATGTACTTCAGCTGTCTGGAATTGATGGCTACTGTGTACTTGCCTGCTGAGGCTCACAGTGGTCACTGACCACAGGTCCTGCCACCCTGCACCACCCTTCCCAGCCCAGCCTGGGCCACAGGCCCAAGGTTTCCATGACATAGAGATTAGTTTGGTGAAAAGCACAGGGCTGTTGGAATGCGTTTTTCATCCGAGGCGCAGTCAGGATAGAGACAAAGCATGCACACGGAGATCTGGGAAACAACACGTCACCTCACAGTTTTTAACCCAAAAGAGAAGGCAACAAGGTTTCCCTCCTCCAGCTTGTCAGTCTGGGGGTTTGGGGGGAGTGTAAGAGTGGGTGGTTGCGTTTTGTTGTTTTGTTGGGTTTTTTGGGGTTTTTTTTGTGGGTTTTTTTTTTTTCAAATGGAAGAATGAAGCAAATGTAGTCTGAAGCTCAGAGACACAAGTTTCTAGGGCCCACTTGGCTTAGCTTGTAATGATTTTATTCATTACTTGCCTGACATTACCCAAAGACTCTTGGGAACTGAACCTTAAGCTCTGATTAGTGCACTAAATATTGGACAAGCTTTCTTTCCACATATTAAGTAATTTCGGAATAATGCTTAGTTTTGGAAGGAAGATATCCCCCATCCAAATCTTGTGAGGTTGATTCTAATCAATATAGAACTGTTTAAAGAACTATATAATAAATGACAGTCACATTCCTAGAAAGGTGCGCTCCAAAATACATTCACTTTTGCAAGTTGAGGATTTCAAACACTCATAAAATCATTTTAGAGATTAAGAAAACATACTGAAAAGAGCTGGCTATAAATATAAGATCACCAATAGTCAGCAAGAGCCATAAAGACAGGTAGTGTAAAAATACTTTATTGATTGCTATAGTCCAAAATAGCATTAATTCTCTGTTAATTTCTCTTGGGAAAAACAATTCTAATAACCCTCCATGAAAGGGCTTCTGAAATAGAATACAGTATATTAATCTTTGCTGATTATATCAACATCGAACGGAGACACCAAACTGAGCAAAGAGAAATAAGACAGAGCCTTTATCTGTGTCAGTTCTTCAGCACAATCCGACTAAGAAATTCTCTCTAATACAAAGAATAGTCATCTAGAGCTTCAGAGCTATCCATTTTGCCTGAGAACCACCGAACTATCTCCAGCTCAGTTAACTACTGCCCAGTACTGGTTCGGTGAGGAAATCACAAGTAAGGGCAAATACCAGCACAGAGGGGATGTTACCATGAGCCAGGCAAAGCAGAGTATGGAAGCTAAGTGATCCACACCCATAACTATGGAAGGACTCTTAAAATACACAGGCTGTAATTCAGTGTAACAGCTGCAGTTAAGATGAAAAAGGAAATGGACACATTAAAATTAAAGGAAGACAAGTAAAAGCTATCCTCACATTAAACCAGTTTCAAAAGTATGGGTGTCTCTCTTTTTACAGTGGATCTAAAAAAGGGTAAGATGCAAGCAGCACCTGGTTAGACAGTGTTTCTAAATAGCTGGCCTTTTTTAGGAATTCATATAATAGGCTGAAACCACACAAATGCAGCCCAGACACCATTTCAAAAGGACCTGATGCTTTGTCAGCTTCACATAAAGGAGCTTAAAAGTTTATTTTTTATAGACTATAATTTAGATAGCAGCTAATCAGTACAAGCCTTTTTTTGTACAAAAATGGTGCACATTTCTTCTACCCACTCTTCTCCCCCCAGTTCTTCCTCCCAAAAAGTAATTGATTGCAGGTTCAAAAAATATCATGGAGACCTGCCTGAGCCTTTTTACAAATAGTAACAAACTTTGCATGAAATTGGTAGCAATTATAGCTTATATAAGAGAGTGAGAAGGAAATAATATTTTTTTAACCTGCATAAAAAGCTTTCCACACAGGAAAGCAACATTTTTTTTGTATCTTACTTGTGATCTTTTGGTTTGTATGTTTTTCAGATAAGCCTTTTCAGCTTTAATACTCCAATGTTCCATATCACTATGGGATAAAAACCTTTAATTTAAGTACTAAAAAATAGGAAATACATAGTCTATAGAGTTAAGTTTTTCACTGAAAAATCTCCCTCCCATTAAGGGGGAGAAAAAAAAAGGAAAAGTGGAAACTTCAAAAATTGCATTAAAGAAACGAATCTATTGATTCCTCCTACAGATGCAGCCTGCTAACCAGGAATAAAGGAATATTTAAGAACAGAAATTAAAAAGTCGTGGTTTAAAATTCTGCAATGCCTCTGATCTCTTTAACAGGTTGAAAATTACTACAATCCATGCATACCCCTTATATGCAATGTGGCAGCTGAGGAGACTACATTAGCAAGAACGTCCAGGAGAGCCAGAAAATGCACTGAATTCTCAACTTTCTGAGAAAGAAGACAGGCAGAGGATGATTCAGAGCACCTAAGCTAAGCAGGAGATAAGTCACTACGTTTGGTGTCAGGAATCACCTCTATGAAGGCACTCACTTCCCTCTAAAAATGCAGAGGGGATGAAGTCTGCCTACCAACAAATAAAAAAAAATCCACAGAAGATATACAGAAATGCTGCAGCGGCTTAAGTGCTAAAGTTAAATAAGTAGACTATCCAGTAAAAGCAGAGCTCAAAATAGAACATAGATGGGAAGAATTTGGCTGTGAGGTATGATATGTTTTTAGAAGATGACAGACAGAAACAGAGGAGATGTCGAAGCTGGGGAATCAAGACTCTCAGCAAGGCAAAGATTGATGTTACCATCAAGAGGATACGAGTTCCAGTTAATAAACCAACCTGAGAGCAGTTGGTCTTGAAAGGAGAGAAGTTAATGGCACTGTGGTGGCTTGCTAATGAGGCAAACTGGTTTAGAGAACAGGAAATGGAGAAGTGATGGCAAAACTGCATGGCAAGTCATCTTAGGGGAAAAGCATGGCAGGGCAAGTCAAACAGCACAGCTAACTGTATGATGGAGAAAGATCCAAGGAGGTGGGTTCGGGAGAGGAGTGATTCAGGCAGAGACACAGGCACACGTTTGTAAGATGCAAAAGCGAGCTGCCTGACTGACAGGCTGCTCAGAAGCAAAGACAAGGAAACGAGATGCCTGGGGAAGATGTGACAGTCAAGGGAGAGAGAGGAGACAAAAGGACTTGGGAAGACATCATCAGGAAAGTTTTAGAAAAGTATTATTTGGCAAGAAAAACAATGTTTGTCAAATCTCCGGGGAAAAAAACCAAACACACCACTTTTTTCAGCTCTGTTTCCCCTGTTTTGAATTTAGGCAGAAGAGTTTTGAGGCTGTTAAGACTGCTGTATGTAACTGTGCTCTTTCACAGCAGTAAGGCCTCTTCCACTGACACAGGTGTCTGAAGAGCCAGCCAGTCCTCTGCAGGTTTCAGTATGGAAAAAGGTCCTCATCACATTTTGACCAATGATGTGAACCTACCCCTCCCTGAAAGTTCAAGTCTGACTGGCAGGAACCCTAGTAAAACACTAAACCATACAATTCTATTATCAGAGGCTTCAGAAGTCATTCCCTGAATCAAGCCTTCCTTGTTTAGTGGACTGATCATTTACCATCATGCAAAAAATTCTTCCATCAAAGCAAGTGCTACTTAACATGAAGCATTTTTAAGGTTTGCTTAGCCTCTTTAACTCCATAAAGGCAATGATAATGAATAAAGGGAAGGCAATACCATGCAGGTTTCCACCACTTCAGGGACCACAGATCAGAAACTCCTGGCGTGCCGTTAAACAATGCTCAAAGGTTTGGCTACTGAAGCTGCCAATACAGAGCTACGCAAACCCTCCATGATCCCTGAGCACGCTGCAGGTCAGTTACACAAAACACATGACACGTTGACTTGGATGCTGTTTTGGGCCACCCGTCCCTGAAACTCCTGGGCTTTTGGCTCATGACAGAAACACTCCTCCTGTAGTCACTACAGCTTTCTCCAAGTGTCGCATTGCTGACTGGCTCTAGTGACATTTTTCAGAAATGTGTGGCACCACAGAAAAGCCGACAAGAAGAAAAATGAAAAACATCAGTAACTCCAGAAGAACTGCTGTGCAGAGCTTCCACAAGGTATTTTACTGCACAGGCTGCAGGCCTGGAAAGGTACCATGGCAGGTTTGGCCTCTAATACTGCAGAAGCCACACATCCACAGAGAAGCAAAAATGGTACTGCAAAGTTTAAGCCTCCTATTATTCTCTATTATCAACACCCTGAAATTTATAACATAGCTGCCTGAAGTAGTTGCCTTTTGTTGTCCTCTAAGTCCACACAATGCTTTTTGTACTATAAGGAAGAACTACTACCAAGTACAGGGTCTTCTTGAGGAGATGTATGACAAATACAGGAGGGATAACTAACAGGAATGCTTCTTTATATCTTGGAAGTTTTGGGGGCTGCTCATCCTCCTTTTTCCTCAAAATCTCTTATTTGTCAGCTTTCTCCCAGTATAAAGAGCAGTGGAGGAAGGCGGGAAAAAGTAGCTAGAGAGCGAGCAGTATTATGGTATTCCAGTCTCAGCCTAGTTACTAAAAACTAAAGGCAGTAACAGCTGCCTAACAAGACAAATCTGGTTGAGATGCAGCGTTGTGAAGAATAAAGCACCAGTCAGAACGAAAAACTGTCTTTAGCTCACGTAACACTCAACATACCCCAATTTGTGTACCAAAGCAGACCAGCCCTAGTTTTTCAAATAGCCTTAAATTAATCCCAGCAAGACATGAGCTACTGGGTAGCATCCTTAGCATTCAATTTGGGAGAGCACTGAGAGCAGCTGGTGCAGAGCACGATGTCTTCAAGATAATCTCTAAACTGCTATCAAGTCCCAGAGTGCTCCTACGATCATCTGCAAGCACAAAAATTAGACAATTCAGGAAACTACTGTTACTCCTTTTTCTCTCCCCTCAATCTCTCAAGCCTGAGAGCTAACCATCCTAATAAGAAAGAAAAAAGACAAAAACATTTTTCAGATAAGTAATTAAATTGGCATGTCTTATTTTAGACAGAGATTACACAGTTAAACATCCAAAGAGTATTCAATCTCCTAGAAAATTTTTATCATGTTGCCAGTTTGAACAAACAAAATATATTTTTGCAGCACACAGACTGACATATGGGTGCTAAAGAAGGGCGAGTCTTGTACGCTTGGGGCTGATTAAAGTAATGTCCCATTCATTCACACATGCACCAAAATCAAGCACCTACCTTTCTTTGCAGGTGAAAACACAGAATCAATCAGCTAGATTTTTAGTCATTTTGCTCTATTTTGCCAAGTCTATCTGCTTTGTCACTCTTCAAATGATTAAAACAGAGCTGCCACAAAAATCATTCAGAGCTAATTACCTACTTGAAAAATATGCCTATAGGCAGGTGTAATTTTTAAAAGTAAAGGCAGGAACTGTTTTCTCCTGGCATTCTCTTAAGCAATGTAAAATTTGTGCCAAAGAAGTAACTCTTGTATTTACAAGAAATCCTTTAATATATTTCTTGAAGAAATGTCACTTAGAACATGAAGCTACACAGACTACAAAACCTGAATCCCTTTAGATTAAGTTCAGCAAATACAGTGAATACATTAAGATGACAGTACAGAGGCACAGACCTACCCACCATACTGCACAGGTCCATATTCATCCACATCTGGCTTAATGCTGTATTGGGAGACTGAAGGTCAAACTAAGGAAAGGTATGTTTGCAAAGAAAATTCAGGCAGAAAAACACCTTAGGATGAAACTGCTGGGAGAAGCATTACCGTCACAAGATATACCCTCTGTCATCGTGCTGTCCCAAGGCTAGGGCAGGGTCATAAGTTTTAAAGCAGCTGTAGACCTGTATAGCATATAAGGAGTTATAAACTGTGTGATATTGAATGTTTTCCTTAAATGCCCAATTGCTAACATTCTAAGACTAGTGAAAGTCTCAGGTCTGACTTCTAAGACTAAGTAATATCACGGCACATCTCTGTTCTTTCATGATTTAGCAGAGGGAGTCTGAAGATATGAACCACAGAAGTTCAAGTGCTGGAACTCAGTTAGAAGGACCTCCACACCTTGGGATTATTTAAAACCTCATCAATCTTTAAACCTAGCTTGAATAGTGAGTTTTAACCACTGGCAGCAAGGCAGCTGCATCCAAACCAGCTTCCAGTTGTTAGACTGGAATACTACAGAAATACTTAGCCCAGGTTCAGTTAGCAGAAAGGTGAGTCCACGTTCCCACAAAACACCACCAAATATTCTGTTCCTTTTGAAAGGCAAGGGAGAGGAAATGCAGAAGAGCAGAGACACAGTAGCTTCCACAGGGAACTGCTAGCTATCCTCCATGAACTGATAGGAGACCCGGGAAACTTGCAGCCACAGCATTTCAGCCATGGGACCAGAAGAACGAGCTAGCCCAGCGAAAGACCATGACTTCTGCTTGCCTGTTGTTAATGTCTTTAATAAGGCCATGACATCTGAAACAAGCTTGCATCTTGAGACACGAGCAAGTAAAGAACTCCTAGCACTGCAGCTTGCTTTTCACGTGAAAATGCATGTGATAATTAAAAGAGGCATATAAACACTTGTGCCTGCAGTATGTCAGACGAGGGTCTAACCACAGAAGTATGTTCTCCTTTTTTTTAAAATCCAGAAACCAAATGAAAGTAAGGCTTAGTCCAGTGTAGTAACTTTGTAGTATTAACCTGTGTATGGGGCAGAGTGAATTGCACCTTATTCTTTCTAAAATAAGCGATGCCTTTTAAAAGACTGGTGAGATTAAGGGACCGATAAAGAATAGCAAATGTCAAAAGGCGGATACAACTAGTACTTTCTATCCAACCCAAATATTATTCTACAAAAACAACACTTTTAAAACAGATGGGTTTTTTTGTTTGGTCGGTTGGGTTTTTTT
>VZTV01100363.1:6624-23150 GCA_013400875.1 Anhinga rufa
CCCGCCGTTGCTGCCCGGCGGCGGCCCCGCGGCCCCTCGCCGCCGCCCCTCGGCCCCAGCCCCCGGCCCCGCCGTGCGCAAACCGGTTAGAAACCAGGGGGAAAAAAGGGAAAAGAAGGGGAAAAAAACAAAGGGGAAGGAGAGAAGGAAAAGGCATTCTCCAGCTGAGGGGGTGTTTGTTTATTTTTGCGGTAAGTTTGTTTGCAGGCCGTCATCCTTTTGTAACAGGAATGTGAAAGTGAAGAAAATAAAGTGATTTTTTTTTTTTTTTATTGTAAATATCTCTGAGGTAACTTGCTAAAAATAAGTGTTTTGCGCTTCTCTGGTGTTCGCCTGATCGCTCACTCTCTTTGCTCACAAAACCTCTGGTCTTGCAGAAAGTTAGGTGGGCACGCCTTTTTATGCGTGGGAATGTTTTTAATGAATTTAAGTTCTGCGGTGAACAGTGCTTAGCTGAGGCTTACAGCACTCCTCTGAAGTAGGAAATACGACAGATGTGGAAGGTGAGGCACAAGGGGCTAAACCTGCAGAAAAGACACCCTGCGTCTGCTGTACGTCTGGTTTCGCTGTGAGGCTCCTCAGGTGCTCTCCAATGGCTATTTAGCTCTGAAAGTGCATAAAATACTTGGGTGTGTAGGTTTCCTCACTTAAACAGGAGGAAAATCTCCTTTCCTGTGCGGGTGCCAGAGCAGTGGCCCAGGCTGCCCAGAGAGGCTGTGGAGTCTCCTTCCCTGGAGCCATTCAAACCCCGCCTGGACACGGTCCTGTGCCCCCTGCTCTAGGTGTGCCTGCTCACGCAGGGGGGCTGGACAAGGTGATCTCCGGAGGTCCCTTCCAACCCCCACCATTCTGTGATTCTGTTTAGCTAGTCCACTGGCGAACAGGAGACTGCTCTAGCATCCAGGTTACACTTGTATACATACTCTGTTCATGTTTATTTTATTTTGTTTATATAACTTTAATATATCTATACATTCTGATCCTTTTACTCTCTTCTGATGGAACTGTTGTGCATTGTGTAAATGCCTCAATAAAGCACTGCTTCACTGCGCTTGCTAGTGGGTATTACAGGTACCACAGATTTACATGAGCTCAAAAAAAAAAAGAGGCAGACAAGGTATTTGAACATATATTTGTTACAGCTGAAGGAAGTGCTTAGGGGAGGAAAATAAGAATAAACATGCAGACACAACTTGGTACCAAAGTCCCAGACTTTCAAGTTGCTTATGGCTGGAGGTGTGTTCAGGGGATGTCCCCATCTTGCTCTGTGGGGATTTTTTGGTAGTTTTCTGCTATTGCTCACTCACAAGACAGAAGTTACTGTCTAAAGAGAACTTTAGTCTGAGCCTTCATAGCTATTTTAACATTAGTTTTAGAAATTGCGGGATGCCGAGATCACTGGAGTCAGTAGTGGTGTAACTGGCACAACTTAGTATTTTACTATGTCATATACATTGAAACCACTGCAACAGGAAAGCCTAAAACTGCTTATCCGTGCGCACCCATTATCAAGGTTGCGACTTTTACAGGCAGTTTAAATACATGTTTCTGATGTTGCTTTTAAGCAGAGGTGTGAGGTTTGAACCTGGCTTTCTCACAGCTCTGGAATGTCCTTCAATTTCTGTTGATGTGCAGATTATCACTATGCCATGGAAAGGCCGATGAAAGCAGTTTTAACCCCTTTAAATGGTCCATGGCAGAGGAGAACAGAGGTTAGCTCCTAAAAAGGCGTGTGCTCGAGATGCGCTCCTCAGGTTGGCTTTTTCTCCTCCGTGACTTTTTTTACTCTTTGCTCATTCATGGCAATGTTGGCTTATTCTAGTCCTGTCACTCATTCCTCTTCCTGTAACATGTTGGGCCGGCACAGCACTTTGTGCAGGTGTGTTGTGAAACTGCACAGGGAAACAATCGTGTTGTTTCAGCTCAATAAATTCTGTGATGTAGCCACTGTGGAGATTTCCCAGGAGCTGAGGAAAGACTTGGGTCTGTTTCAGACACTCTTGCAGCCATGCGAGTGCAAGCGAAATTAGAAGGCGAGAGACTTCACTGTACAGGAAGCTTAGGCATCAATATTAAGGATGTGGCAGCTTGTTAAAAATCAAATGCTGCGATACTGAATGTTGCACTTGGGGTGTAAGTTGTCCAAATTATTATTTTATACCCTTGGCAAAGTTAAAAACAGAATCCAGCTCTCCTGTTCCCATTACTTGGACTTAACTACATAGACACTTCTCTCGCCTAGGCAGCAGATGTGATAACCAAATCAGGGTGTTGCCCAGGTTAAAGAATATACTGCATGGAACTTTTATTTCTTTTAGTAATAAAAAAAGTTTCCTAAGAAGACTGAGACAGTTTGTTGTGTATATTCCATATCCACATTCCTTAAAGCATTAGAGAAATTAAGTTTTAATTGAAGATTAAACAATGTGGATGTTTCTTTTCTGAAAGACTGTTTTTCTCCATCTCTTCCCAGAACTAAATGGAATGGAGAAAATTTACACTCTAAAATAGTTAATTTCAATCTGATTCATAAACTTTCCTATCAATTTTCTGTTGTTACCACTGCATTTGCATTTTACAAGTATATATACAGAGATATTTTTTAATTCCTTCACACAGGAAGAGCAAATCTCAAATTTCTTTTACATGAACACCCACATAAAACTCAACTGCAAAAGTTGCTTACCCAGCTAAATAATGCCATTTTTGACATTTCAAATTGCAATGAACACTTTTGTTGATCAGCTTATTGAAACACTTAGAGTAACATTAAGCTTGAAGGAAAGTATTGTCTGTTAGAACTGTTGCAAAGTGAACTTACATTCTTTATGAATGATTTGCATAGATTTGGCCTTTTATATAAAAGCGTGTGGTTGTGTGGCAGATGCAGTAGTAATGCCTCTTTAAATTGCCTCAGCCACTCGCTTTCTTTCAATGTGACTGTCCTTATCTGCAACTTGTACATTTGTCTGTTTCAATTCCTTCCAGTAATAAATCTGTGCTGGCCATCCCTCGCTACTGGCATGGTTTTGATTTCATTACCCGTAGATGTAAATGTCTGTGCAAGGGTAGAGGTGCACAGAAAACGGTTTATCTCTGTAGTGAGCGGAAGCTTATGTGTTAGTTTCAGGTCTGGTGGTCAAAAATGAGTCGACTCTGTGCTGCTCAAGTTAGAAGTGAGTAGACTTTCTTTACATGAGTAAAGCTCTGCTATGAAAATAGTAGGCTTCTGACAGGTATAAAGGAAATAAATTATTAACCAGATAAGTGACTTCTGCATGAGCGTGATGGAGGATTGATTTTGAACTATTTAAGCTAAAAGTTTTCACAAGTCTGCAGATCACTGGTCAGGTGAGGTCACTTTGCATTTCATTCCCAGTTCTGTACATTAGGCTTGATGCCAGACCTCTGGGAGGCAAACCTGCTTGTGGAGAAAATTAACATCAGAAAAACATTTCCTTTCCTTTTTAGCTTTTTTCACGCATCTTAGCTGCTGGCAGTAAGGTGGACTTGGGCGTATATGATGATCTGTTCTCTGTGTGCAACCATGATACTTTGACCCAAAAAGCACAGTTAGAAACCACTGGCTGAAGCAGGTGCCAGCTGTTAGCTCTGTAAGGTACAGGATTCCTAAAGCTTGCTGAGGTTTGCATCCCTGCAGAATTAGTCCCCTTTTGGCTTATGGATTAATGCTTTCCAGGGAAGATCTGTCTTTTAAAGCCCACTTTCCACCAAAGTTCTTCAGGTAGAACACTCTAAGTTTTAAATCTGCTACTCTAACTGCTTCCGTAGCACGTGAACTGGCCAAATATCCCAGCGGGACACTCAGAGGTATTCATGACATGAGGCATGATAACAGCATAATCCCAGTTACTTTGTGTTCTCTTTGCATGGTGTAGTGGGAAAGGTGAAAACTGCCATTTTCCCCTTGAAAATGGTGAACTGCTCTTGGAGGCAACTTATTATATTCAGTGATTGAAATTTTATCTTTCTGGCCATGAGAAAGTGGAGTTTCAGCAGAAATTACAAATTTTATCTATGATAAAGTACTGTTAGTACTCAAGAAAAGTCACCTTGTATGTGAAAAACAAAACTTTGTAGCTGCTGCTTCTTCTTTGTAGCTTCTCACACATTTCTCGCAGACTATGAAAGTGCATATCCCCCACGGTATCATGAAGGATTTTGCAGTCTCATGATATGCCCCCTGGCTGATAATCCTTAGGAGGAAGGACAGTGTGACAGGGTTAGTTCTGCTACGGCTGCCATTACCTTACACCCAGCCACAGAAGTGCACACAGGTGGTCAAACACTTACAGGACTCGGCTCCCAAAGGAAGTTTGGACACCACACAGTCTAGTGAGAATAGTTTATGGTTAATGTTGTGGGAATGAAATCTGAGGCATCTAGACCTAAATGTTTATAGTATGTATAATCTATTGTTGATATAAATACATGTCTTTTCCTCATAGCATGAAAAATATGCTCAGAATCTTTAAAAAACTGGATTGTGTGATTCTTGGGTAAACAGTGTACTTTGGGCTATGGAAGTCCCACACCAACGTTACATTACTGCGAGATAAACTGCCCAGTTGATTTTCAGTTTCTTACTTTAAGTAATTAATTATATAAACTATTTGTTTAACGTCTGTTCCACACAAACTTGTGGACACAGATTGTCTTTTGAATGTGTAACTACGAAGGGACTAGCATATGATAAAGGCCTTTACATTTCACTGTAATACAAATATTAAAGCATAAAATATAGTCTCATCATATGGCTTGGACTGCCATATGGAAGCTTTGAAAAAATCTTTCTTGAATAATTAAGGTGTTAATGACAAGAGGCAAGGGATTTTAAATGGTATATATCTTCCTTATACATAATTGTTGTAAATTCTAATTTTAGACAGAATTCTGCTTTGCTTGCATCTCATATAAGAGACTTTTCCTGCAAAACAGAAATCTTGTTCTGTGTAGTTAAACATTTAACTTAATTCAAGTTCAGCAAAATCTGAGTTGCAAGGCTAAATGCTTGCAGAGGGTGCTTATACTCAAATCCCAATATAAAGTTTACACTTTTTTATTTTTAGTGCCTAAAGGAATGTTATCTCAAATTATGCAGATCTGTTTGTAACAAAAATACAAAACACATCTTTAACTATGGTCTGTACTAGAATTTAATTTCTGTAATTTACATTAACAAATTAAACACAGTATACAGAGGAAGATATTAATAATCTCAGAAGAAGTAAAAAAAATTTGAAACCTGTTTCTGTAGTGGAATTGGCCAGAAAGCAATATTGCTTTTTGAAATAATTAAAAGTATTGAAGTCTTTTCCCCCCTTTTGGCATTGGGAGAAAAATAGTTACTTTCCAGATAACCTTTGTGAGAGTTCTAAAATAAGACAGGGAGTAACATCCTAGAGTAATTAAATAATCTTGTAATTGGGGGGTATTTGTTTAAGATTTAAAAAACCTGAGCTCAAGTCCCTGTCCTGAATCAGAAAAAGGATTTAAAATTCTATCTCCCACATCCCAGGTGATTGCAATGCTCTTAGGGGATGAAAACAGCTTTTATTCTCTGTCACTGATCTATTTATACAAGAAGTTAAAAAAAAAAAAAAACTATAGTAAAAATTATTGTAAGGAGCCCTCGCATTCCAGGCAAGAATAACCTTTGTCACCAGGTTACTGAGTGCATAGATTTTTTTTTCCTCACCTAAATTTCCATCTCTGATTTGAGAAGAATTTTGACCAAGGAAAATTGTTCTTTTCAAAACATTTCTGGTTCTTAATGCTCCTGATTGAGCTCCTAAAATAGTTGCCATTGGTTGCACTTACAGGCTAAAGTATAAGAGAAGTATTCAAGTTTTGTTATTTGTATGGAGAAACTGTGGAGCAATATTCAACAGTGGAAATACTTCATTCAAATTCTCATTCACAGTCAAAATTACAGAAAATCTGTCTTGGTTTTCCTAATGAATCTGAACATACGGGTCAGAAGGCTTAGTGAAAAAACCTCAGGGTGACCACTGTTGATTTCCAAAGGGCAATTCCACTAACAGACATTGGACTGTTCTGGCTAGAGTAACATAACACGATTAGCATCATGCACCTTCATGATTTCTGTTGATTTGCCGGTTTGGATGTTCACATGTAAAACAACAACACACAAAAAAATTAGTGAGTTGTCAGAACCATCACACTCAGAAAAATACATAGTGAAAAAGTACTTCTACTATTTCCATCAACTGGAGGAAAAAAAAATCATGCACTTGCATCCTAGGAGCAATTAAGATTTGCCTACTCTCAGAAAAGAAAGAAAAAAAGATAAGTCACTACTTTTTTTTAATTAATGTCTTTTTTTGTTAATTCCTTAGGAAAAAAAATATAGGTTTTTGTGATGTGAAGAGGATTTAGCATATTAGAAGAGCAATCCAACCCATATTTACATTACTTTTCCCACAATCTAGGAAGAAGTGTCCCATATACAAAAATTGCAGAAACTGCGACTGATCTATTTTCCCCAAAATATATGAAAGAAACAGGGCCCTGGAAACAGATTATAGGAGTGCAGTGTTAGACTACAAATTTTTACTGACAATGAGGAGGAAAAAAGACTGTAATGAACTTTGATTGGAGAGCCAGTCACTATTAAAGCTTAGGGCTGGAAATGGCACCTAACCTATTTCTGCTGTGACAGCAAATGATTTTTAGTGGTCATTGATGTTTGTTCAGTCTACATCATGATGAAAGTCCTACTGAGAGTTCTCAAATAAGTTACAGGGAGATAAACTAGTGTTTGAATTTGCAGCATTTTAATCGTTCTGCAATAAAATGCCGACACATATGTTCTTATCTCAAGTAAATGTGTGAGATATGTTTACCTGTAATGGACGTAAGGTCTTTCTGCATGGTACTTAAGATATTAGCCTTACCCTCTGCTTAGGGCCCCTCAAGTTTAATGTCAGCTCTGTCAATAATCAGGAGAGGCTTGAGGTTGCTTCCATCATTTTAGAGATGAAGGAAGACTCCAGCTGAGCATGTTCCTTGTCATCTGTGATTCTTCCAACTCTCAAAATCACATATCCTGCATTTTTTGATTGTAGATAAGTTCTGCAAAATCTGTGTGTTTGAACAGTACATATGAGGCAGAGGATGGATTTTTTTTTCCCTAGTGAGGCTTATCTGTCTATAAATCCTTGACTTGAATCATTATGGGATGTGAGGAGGAACAGTTTCTTTTTAAAGGTTTTATGTTTTCTTATTGTATATTTAATATACATATATCTAATTAATATATTTAATGTTTGCCTGTGTTACATGTGTTACAGTGTTTGTCTGTCAGTTATATGGCACCTCATACTAGTATCTTTTAGATGAGATTTTTATTAGATCACAACATAAGTAAGCAATTAGTAAATTCCTCATTTCTGCCACATAAGTACTGTGAAGTCCAGAGTGCTTTCAAGCTGAAGTTGTGTTATGTCCAGCACATGTTAGAGGAATAAAGTAGAAAATTAAAATAGTCAACATTTATTCCTAACTTCTTGTTCTGCAGGAGATGTTCAGTCTTCAAATACAATGTGCTAAATGTATCAGAATCTAAACATTGCAGGAAGCTACAGAGCTGTTTCCGTCTCTGTGCCATGGTTTGGATTCAGGAAAACACTCGAGCAGATTCGATGTTCATCTTAAGCCGATAGAAGATAGTTTGCATTCAACTCCCCCCTATTCCTTCATGTGGATTCTTGTGACTTCTGCAGCATTAAATCTTATGGTTTTGTGGCCCCTTGATTATAAAAATAAATTTAAAAAATTGTTATTGCATTCGTTTTTATCTTGGATCAATTAAATGACCTGACTCAACACTGGATCACAAACAATGGTATAAAGAAGGATGTGGCAGTATGTAGCTATGAGCAGGAGGGAGAGCATGCCTGCTACTTCCAGCAGCAGGCTGCAGTTGAAACAGCTTAAGCAACACTGGACAAATATTAGCTAAATAAGTCCATGGGGCCAGATGGTCTGCATCCCAGGATGCAGAAAGTGCTCTCTATCTTCTTTGAAAGATCAGGGAGATTGGAATGTCTTTGATGACTGGAAGAAGGTAAATCTTGCACCCATCTTCAACAAAAACACAGAAAGGACAGTTGGAAGTTGTTTCTGTGCACACAAAAGAGAGGAAGGCGACTGGGAACAGTCAGCATGGACATCAAAGGTACCATTTACTAAAGGTAATTCACATCTGATCAGCCTGACAGCCTTCTATTATAAAATACCTAGATGTGTGCATAACGGGAGAGCAGTTGATGTCATTGCCTCAGCTCTAGCAAGGTCTCCAATGCTGTTTCCCACAGCATTCTTCCATCCATGCTGGGACATGATGGTCTGGTTGGGTGGGCAACCAGATGGGTAAAAAACAGGTTAGATGGTGGGGCTCAGAAGGTAGTGGTTAATAGGTCGCAATCTACCTGGAGGCTGGTAACAAGTGGAGTCCCACAAGGGGCCGAGCTGAGACCTGTCCATGACCTGAAGGAGGTGACAGCTTGAACTCTTGTATAATTTTCAGATGACGCTAAATTGGATGTACCACTTGATATGGTCAAGTGCAAAGCTGCCACTAAGAGGGACCCAATCAGGCTGGAGGAATGGGCCGATAAGAACCTCCTGAAATTCAGCAGAGCCGAACGCAGCACCCTGCCCTGGGGAGGACAAGCCCCGGCAGCCACCCAGGCCGGGGCCTGCCTGCCTGGGGAGCGGCGCTGCCGAAAGGGGCCGGGTGGGCAGCGAGCTGGGCACGAGCCAGCAGTGCCCCGGAAGCAGAGACGCCCAGCAACCTCCCAAGCCGTACCAACGGGGACATGGCCAGTAGCTCGCGGGAGGGGAGGGATCATCCCCTCTGCTCAGCATTCATTAGACCATGCCCAGAAAACTGCATTTGTTTTTGCTCCCCTCTCCCCATGCAAGAATGCTGACTAACTGGTACAAGTTCAGCAGACCACCAAAATGGCAAGGGGCCTTGGATCACTTGCCCTGTGAGGAGAGGGACCTAACAGCCCCCCAGTAGCTATGAGAAGCTTATCAAGAAGTTGAAACCAGGCTCTTCACAGTGGTGCATGATTGAAGGACAAGAAACAGCAGACTCAAACTGAAAAAGGAGAGTTTCAGACTGGATATAAGGAAAATCTTTTCTGCCATGAGGACAGTCAGGCAGTGTAACAGATTGCCCAACTTCATAGGCAAGCTGATGAAGTAAGGGCTAGATAAACGGCCAGTGAGGCAAACTGATAGCTGGGTGAACTCTTGGGCTCAAATGGTTACGATCAGTGTCACGAAGTCCAGCAGAAGTCCAGTCACTAGTGGTGTACGCCAGTGGTCAATAATGAGGCTGATATTGTTTAATATCTTCATTAACTACCTGGATGAGGGGACAGAGTGTCTTGCTGTACAATCAGCAAGTTTGCAGGTGGTACAAAACTGGGACTAGTGGTTGATACTCCACACAGTTGTGCTGCTGTTCAGAGGGGTCTGGACAGGCTGGAGAAATGGGCCAGCAGGAATCTCGTGAAGTTCAGCAAAGGGACAAGCCATGTCCTGCACCTGGAGAGAAGTATCCCTATGCACCAGTAGAGACTGGCAGCTGACCAGCTGCAAAGCTGCTTTACAGAAAAGGTCCTAGGGTGCTTGTGGACAACAAGTAGGACATGAACCAGCAGTACATCCTTGCAGCAAAGAAAGCCAACAGCATCCTGGGCTGCATTAGGAAGAGATCTTATCATCACCTGATGGGAGAATGTAGAGAAGATGGAACCAGATTATTCTAGTGGTCTACAGTGACCGGAAAAGAGGCAATGGGCACAAACTGAAATCCAGGAAATTCAATTTTTTACTATGAGAGTGATTGAATACTGGAACAGGTTGCCCAGAAAGGCTGTAGAGCCTCCATCCTCAGAGATATTAAAAACTCACCTGGAGAGAGTCCTGGGCAACATGCTTCAGCTGATGCTGCTTTGAGCAGGGGAGTTGGACTAGGCAATTTCCAAAGGTTCCTTCGAACTATATCTAGGAATTCCTGTGAACTATCAGTTTCTTCAGCTATTCTATAATTCTAAAAGATTTGTTTTTTGAAAAAGTATTTTGACAGACAAAAGGCGACAAATGCTAATAAAGTGCTCTATTACTTACGGTATACAAACTCAGTTGACCTCATTACATTTAAATTTGAGACTGTTTTTAGAAATTTATTTTTGTAATGTAATGCTATGTCTGTGTATGGAGCTGTAACATGTAATAAGAGAGCTTCTTGCCCTTTAAATCTGAACTGTAGAAAAAAATCATAATGAATTGGACCACAGGATGGCTAGTTTCACACCCTTTTTTTATGTCATATCATGGTACATGAAGTTCTAAAACTGCAAGACTGTCCAAAGGCAAATGATAATATTTGCATTAGTACAAATATCTAGTTTTGTAGAAACATTTTTTATTTGATGGTAAACTTAGTTGAATGTCCTTTTAAGTTCATTCCCATTGTAATTATGATTGAGCCACAAAAACCATCTTTGAAAGACCTTTAAAGTTCTTTAAGGTACTGTTATTGCAAGGTGTAATTCGTATGAAAAGATGCTGAGGACTCCAAGATCTATCAGCCAGAATAGTTGAGTCCTAATATAGCTATGTGATTTTGCTTACACTCTCTAATAGGCTTGTGTGTCTTTAAAGTAGTCCCAGAGAATTTGCAAGTAGAGTATAATTAGAGTTATTTATTAGTGTATTGTAGTGTGTCATTCCAGCGGCTCTCAGTAGAATTGCCCTTGGAAAACTAGCAGTTAATACCCTGAATATTTTTTAATAAGCCTTCTGACACTAAAGCCTACAATTCAGTTTAAATTTTTATGGTCAGTTTTTCTAATTAAATGCATCATATTTTCATTTAATGCTACTTAATGTTTTACTAAATGTAGTTTCATCAGAATAAGAGGCTTATATTCCAAGATAAGGTTCTACTGCAGCTAAAAATGGTAACAAGTAGTTATTTTGGTTATGTTTTGTATATAGATTCCAAAGTTATTTTTATGATCCAAATTACTATTAATAATTCTATTGTTTATGTACCTTTTGAGTTTTTCTCTGTTTGGGCAATGGAAATTGTTACAGTCTAGTATGGCCAACATTACTTTCAAGTTCTCACTAGAGGTTTTGTTTTGCTTGCTGCAGTAGGGAGCATTTCAGGGCTAGAGTTGCTAATTTAGGCATTTATTGCCATTGGAGTTAAAATGAAAGCCATGGAATATTTTTCTTGGTCTGAAATTTAGTAGGAGCTGGTCTGACTCAAAACTGACTTGACAGTGCCACTTTAAAAGTGTATCTTGTTGCTAAGATCTGAAAAGGACCTATTTTCATTAAAACTTACTGAGCTGTAATGTACTGAAAAACACTTTGTTTTGGTACAACATAGGAGGTCTTGCATCCTTCTGGCTTAGAAATTAAAAACGGAAAACACAGCATGTTCACAGCTTTTGGGTTTGGGTTGCGGGTTTTTTTTTTCTTGAGGGCAATGTGTAAATTTATTACTGAATAATTCTTTGGACTTTATTTGACTGTGAGAAGTTCTTGCAGATAGACTCTCATGAGAAATTTATAAATTATTTTATTCTCATGCATATAGTGAGGATAATAGTAGTAAAAAAAATAATCAAAGGTAGCTGTAGGATTGTGGAATTCAGGAATAGAAACAAGCCCCAGGTATATACCACTACAGAGCATGTTGTAGAGACACTAATGGGGCTTATGACTGTGAGGAAAAAGTACCTCAGGATTTAACATCCGAATCTTGAATTGTTATAGATGCTTCGTGTGGCCACAGCTGTTGACTCTGTTGCTGAAAGAAGCAGGAGGGAGAAGAAGAATAGAAACACATTCATCAGCAGCTATCTGCATCATGTAAATACCCAGTTACAGCCAGTTTGTTTCATACTTAATATGTTGGGGTTTTTAATTAGCTCAGGTTCTATATGAAGTTTTAATTAGTGTATAGAAAACTGTAACTGCTCAGAACAGTTGATAACAGCGATGACAGCTCAGTGGGTGGGGTGGGAAGAATCTCCTTGTTTCTGATAGAGCTAGACAATTTGAAAATGATGTACTACAAGGACTGTTACCAAATGGACGTGCAAGAGCAGAGAAACCAAATAGGTGAAGAGACATCTATTTTAGAGTGTTATGCTGGGGACGTTTTGTGGTAAAATGTTGCAGTGAAGGTAATGGAATTGAATTTGAAACTTGCATAAGAATGAATTACGTCTTTGCTTGTCTTTTTGTTGTTTCCCTTTTGAGGCCTGTTGGTGTCTCAGAATCAATCACTGCCCAGCGGGCAATGAAAGAGGAAAGTTTTAGTCGTCCTGCAACTTGATGATTTGCATTTACAGTGTTGCTGCTCCATTTAAAGGGCTCAAGTGTTTCCAGTGTAACTGGGGAGCAGAGGGGAATAGTCTGACTTTGGGAAGCAAAGAGTGTTTTGACTGTGTTGGCTAACTTCGAGGGTGGTGAGGAGTAGCCTTGGAGCACAGATGGAAGTTGAACATTCATTTTTGTTTGAGCATCCTGATAAACCAACAATGATGTTGCCAGAAGTTATCAAGTCAGGAGGAAAACTAAGACCACTCCCTTGCAATGTATTGCTTATTGTGCATCACAACTAGCAAAACTTGATTTTCACTTAGTTTTAGAAATGATTAATGCAACATTACCTGTTAGAAAAAGTACAGCCGCTGACTTTTCCATACATTTCCTACTGTAAGTTTCTTTACTTTTACAAAATAACCTAAATAACTGATCTTCCCAATTTTACATGTCTGATTTTTTTTCTTAAAGGAAATAATGATAAATCACATTTTGGTTCACGTGGAAACAGACAAGCTCCCTGATGTATCGTTTATCATGACCTTAATGTGTCAGGAGTCATAAGACTACTACCTCACCTTTTGGAGGTCAGACAGGAGTGGCATTTTGTGAGTCCTTCACAGGAGTGATATGAAAGGGGGTCTCACTGCTCCATTGCTGAACAGGCTTGGGCATGGCTGTGCTGGGCATGGCTGTGCCGGGCGTGCAACTTCCAGTCTGGCCTCCACAATGCCTTCTGCGTTGCTCCTCCCACAACCTTGGATTCTGATTGCCCAGGGCCTGCAGGTCCGTGTAGACCCTTTGCAGTGTATAAAATGCAGCCTTAGGCTGGGGGTCTGTGCTTGCCTGCTAGATACAGTTAAGAGTCAGAGATTTTCTACCTTATTACAAAACTGATGTTCAGATTCCACCTGAGATAGAGTAGGTTTTGTTTTCTATCATATCCTTGCCTTGGTTTATTAAAAAAAAATCATAAACCCTTCTGTTTGTTGAAGAGAAAACAAATGGATGTAGGTCTCTAGTGATCTGAGTTCGGTCAACAGGGATATTTTCTGCCTGTCTGAGATTTTTTATGATCATTTTTTGTGTCATAAGACTATCATTTATAAGATAAGAGCTATCAAGAGCCTCATCCTGTTCCTGTTGAAGTCAATGGGTGTTTTTGCTATTGCTTTTCGACAGTAGTAGGATTGATGACTGAAACTGAGCAGCTGCTGAAAGGTTAGTTTTAAAGTAGAATTGTGGTCAGAAAAGCAAAGTGACCCTGTCAAGCTGACATGCTGGGAGCACTACAGTTATTTTTTTCTCAATGACTTCCAGACCAAATCTGCTCAGTTTACAAGTCAAACACTTTTTATTGACTCCCAGAACTGCAAAGTCAGCCTCAGCGTGAAAAAAATCAAAACTGTTACTTCTGCTTCAGTCCACAGAAGATTCTGCATTTAGAGCTTGGTTGACATGTTGCTGATGCATGGCTGAATCCAGCCTCCCTTTCTATGTATGTCCTAGCTCTGGAAGGTGAAAGCTGCCACAGTAAAAATGTATTTGTTAGGAGAGTAAACAGATATGACTTGCAGAGATAAGGAGATATACTGAGAAAGTAAGGGCCATTTTTATGTCTTTCTTCTAGTTGCACCTACACTTTAATCCTTAACTTCTGCCATTATAACAATTTAATGTTTTTAGATTGCTTTAGTCTGGGACTACAGAGTCTAAACTGTCTTCATTGTAAAACAAATTTTCCAAAAGTGCTTACATTTTATGATAAAAGTAATGATTTTAAGACTTCAGTTTAAGACTTGAGAAACCACACCTGAACAAGGTAACTCCTCCCAGGTCACGCAATTCCTTGTTCACTCTCAAGGATTCACCAAGTTACACAGGGGTATGGATTGGAGAACTAAGTCAGTTTATAATTTAAAAGCTCTTAACATTACGTAATCACAGGCAGGGATTCAGCAGATGCTGGTGTGTCCTATCTGTGCCTTAATCTGACCCTGACCTCGAATCTTGACGTGGCTCCTCAGGCAACACGTACGTCAGCTGATCTTAACAGCTTGCTTGATTAATATACTGTAGTTAAAATGTATGCTCAGTGCTAAAGTAAAAGCCAAAGCTCTTACCTTCCACCACAAGTGCACCAATGACAAACAGATTTGTTTAAAGCTTTGCAGTGATTACGACACTCCAGAGCAGTATATCATATTTCTAATAAAAGTATAAAGCAGGACTATTGCTTCAGAGTTAAAAAAGTGAAGTAGCTTCTACTCCTGTGTTTTGCAATGCCTGTGGGCTGTTCTAGAAGTTTCTCTGGATCTTTATTTTGTTGGTTATCACAAAGAATAATAGTAATTCCAGTGCCTGAATGTGTGTGTGCATGCTTGTTTATGATGAGTTCCATATGACAGATGCACATTTTTAAGACATGCTAATTTCTACCATGCTTTATACCACACATACTGTGTTGAGTAATGCCTTGTGGAACTTAAGTCTGCTATTTTTAAGGGTAGTCAAGTATTAATGATTCTTCTGATGTGTGACCATATGCTAATTGAGCTCCTTGGATGCTTAAAAAACTTGGCAGATTTTTACTGTGGGGGATTTTTTTGTGCTTTCTCTAGGTATTGTTTTTTTTTTTAATTCCTCAAATTCATCACCAATGAAAGGTCACAAAAGTGTCAGTAATTGCCTTCATCTCTAGACTTCTTCCTTTCTTTTGTGAATTGGAGAACTGTTTAATGAGTTTGTTAATCTATGGCAGGTTAGACTTTTTCTTAAATGAGGGTGTGCCTAGACAGAGGAAGAGCTGCCTGTTGATCCTGTTCTGTAACCTTGGTTTCTGGTAAGCCTTTGAAGGGCAGGGGAAGACTGCTCCTTTCCAGAGAATGACGGAGCATGCACACTTGGTAGAAGTTTTTGTGAGACACTGGGTGATAGGAAGAATGGGATAGAGGAAGTGAGGAGCAGGTAGAAGGCTGGAGAGTAAGAAACTGAAGAGGAGCAGAGAACTTCCCTACAAGGTGGGCTATAGCAATGTTTTAGAGGTGATAGAAAGAAAGAGGCTTTCTTGAAGTTCAGAGGTTTGTTCCAGCCAGCAGTTGCTGAATGAGAAAGAAAGGTTGCTGAAAAAGTTCCAGCCTTCAAGAACACCACTCTCAGGGTGCAGGTTGGTTTCAAACCTTTCTGTTTAGTGTCTTACTATGTAGATGTGAATTCTCTCTTTTTGAGACTTGGGCTTGTTGGGTTTTTTTTATGTTTATTATTTTTGGGTACCCTCAAGAGGCAACATCAGAAATTGAAAGCATTTGGTATCTGTTGATGTGCTTGCTTTTTAAAAAAGCTAGGTGATTTGCTTTTACTTTTCAAATTGTGGTAAGGTATGATCATGCATTCACATGGAACTAGTTTCCCCTATGTATTGAGTTGCATAGGTTTTTCATAGGAACTCTTTCCAGCCTGTGTGCAAACATATGGTAAAACTGGACCATGCATGCATACAGATCAGTGAATTGAATCCATTGATACACTGTGTTCTATGTTACTGTTTTGCTGTGTATTCAGATTTGTAGTGCAAGCAATTAAGTTTGCTTTCTGGAAATAGCCATGTCTTGTAAAAAATAAAAAACCAAGAAACAACCCGGTAGAAACAATGAAATCCCCACCCCCCTTTGGCAAAACAAACAAAGCCATTACAGTGTATGGCGGTACTCAATGACATGTTAACTTCAGCTCTGCTGCTATGCTTTTGCAGTAGTAGAGCATCCAAGGGTTACTCTCTTTGGCAAAAGAACCCCCAAAACTTTCAGACAGCAGCAAGTTCATGGTTTAGAGACTACCTCATAGCAGAATGTTTTTGTGCTTGAGATTACTGACTCAGACTTTTCCACTACTTCAAAAAAAGATAATGTATAGTTGCATGTAAGTGAAGACATTAACCTTGAGGTGTGTTGTACAAAGCTTATGCATGTCCTGTATGCCGTTATAGAAATGGACAAGCCATAAGAAGCTGTTTTATGTGATCAGAAAATGTTCTGCTTTAAGTTGTTCTGCAAAAAGCCTTGTTTTAGCAGTTTGTAATGACTCATCCCTGATCAAGAAGATGTAGTTGATGAGGCCTTCTA
>VZTV01100364.1:0-12055 GCA_013400875.1 Anhinga rufa
AAACTGTTCTATGATTCTATGACCGGTTTTTGTTTTGCTACAGGTACAGCAGTAGTTAAGAGTCTACACTGCTTTGTCCCCGTGTATGGATCTCTCCATTGTTTTGGCTACATGGATAGTCAGCTGTGAATTTCCCTCCCTCCTCTCTTTCCCAAGCCTTCAAGCAGATTAATTTTTCTAACTATATTTTCCATGATACCTTGCTTTTTGGGCACCCACATTAATATTAGCTCTGAAAAAAATCCATGTCCTCAGTAAATAAAATATGCCGAAAACAATATTATCATAATGCACCATGCCAAAAACTAGTGATGCTAGTTGCCCTAGGAACAGAGGATGCTAGAGGATATTGCAGCCCAATATCAACATAGAGCAGCACTGAGGAATTCTCAGTCCTGGCTAATGGAAAATTCATAAAATCCTTGTCTTTTCACTTAGTTCACATCTCCTGAGAACAAGTATGCCCATTGACCTCAATTGTCATACAAGTAAACTGATTCAACAAATGTCCCTTGAACGAGAAATGAGTTTGTAGTAAACTCATTTCTTAAACAAAAATACCTGCTGTTTAAAGAATGGTAGTATAAAGAATTGTTACCATTTGTCTCTTTATGATATTAAATTCAGTATGACATTTCCTGTTTGAGAAACTACACACCATAGTTTTCTGCACACCATAACGAAAATCTAAGGAGCTGGTTCTTCAGTCCATGAAGAACGGTATAAAATGCTTCCATACTGTTAGAAGACAAATAACATTTGATAAAACCTAATTTAATTCTGCCTGAAACTAGGTGTGATATAGTTACCTTGCAGATGTTTGCAAAAATTAAGTAGTGTCAGAGGAAAACATTCCTACTTTGTCACAGGAAGACTTGTCCAAAATTCTCAGCTGGATTTCATCTACGATTTTGAATGACAGAATATATTATTTTCTCATTACATCATGAACAAGTAGGTGTTTTCTTGCCCAAAGAAGGAACTGTCATATTACTCAGCTGCAGTGGTATTTTAGTCTCTCCATTGCCTCATTCTGTGTGAACCTTTCCCATATCTCTTGAGAACGTATTTGCGAAATACAGAAATGATAATATGTTTATAAAAAAACCTTGACAAACCAGTAAATAGTTTTGAAGATCATAATATTTAAAAGAGCACATTCAGGTCATTTGTTAATTGTAGACTTGTTCCTACACAGCGTAAGAGATTATGAAATTTATTTCAACAGGACTCTAGAATATTTCCTTGTTTTAAAAAACAGATTCTGTAATACTACTACTACTACTACTACTAATAATAATAATTCTGTCAAGAATAGAAAACTTAAGCTGACCCTGTGTTCAAGGTGGACAGGCTACTTACAAAATGTGTCCTGTAAGATTGGTGGACATAACTTTTAAATAAATAAAATAAATAAAGCAAATAAAGCTAGGTTCCCATTTCATCCCTTCTTTCTCTAAATGGCTTCTGAGTTCTTCATTCAAGAGGGACATGTAGTGCTGGGAACAAAATTGGAATTCATAAAATTAAGCAAAAAAAAAAAAAGAGGTTGGATAGGAACTCAATACATATATCCTCTTCTGCTATCCTCCAAAATAAACTACAGTTATGTTATTCCCAGTAGGTACTTGCCAACTCTGCTCTAAACTGTTCCTATATTTGGAGACTCTATAACGTCCTCAGGCATTCTATTCCAGTGATGACCTACCCAGCCATTAGAGTATTTTCTCTCATTATGTCTAACCTAAGCCATGCTTGCTAATACATTATTCGTATTATCTCCATGATGGACATAACGGAATAACATATACCTACTTTCTTTTACAGAACAGTTTTTGAATAATAAAACTAAAACTGTTCTGATTTTAGTGTTACTACCCTTAGGCTAAACAGCCTTAATTGTTTAAGGTTGTTAAGATATGCTCTGCTATCTTTTGAAGCTGTCTTAGTGGCTTTCTTCAAACGGGCCACAAGTACGTGTCCTTTTTGAGGTGCTATGTCCCAGACAGGACACATTACTTCAGTTTGGTCTTACTAATGCCAAGCAGATTTGAAATATTACTTCCCATCTTACTCTGAGTCCACATAACTACATGAATTTATATCTCATTGAAGCTGAGACAGGGAATAAACAGATGAAATAACTTCTGCAGTTACAGACTTACCCGCTATTTTGCTGAAATGTATCTCTTTGATTCCGGAGATCAAAAGATATTTTCTTCTTCTCAGATCTAGAACTGTTTGGAATTTATTGTAAAATGCCTTTTTCTCACCTTGATAGAAAATGTGAATGACATTTTTTTCTTAATTCTTCTCAAAAAGGATACGAAAATGTTTAGATGATTAAATTTCATTTATGACCTACTAGATCTTTATGAAATGCTCTTTTAACAAAAACACAATTATACATTTGTCTTTTTTCTACCTTGTCTGTTCTTTTTATATAATACACTTATTTTGACCACAAATATGAAAATAGTACTTTTTTATTCCTAATCATTTATACAGATAACCATAGAAATTGTTACAAATATATTAAAAGTAATTTTCTAACAGCCTGCTGTCCACAGAAGGAATACAAAATGTTGCATTTTAAACCTATGCTATGAATTTCAAAAACTACTAAAATGGCTTGAGTAGATGTTCAAATAACAAAAGCACATTAACAAAAATAATTATTTTCATTCATTTCCTAGGTAATTTATGCCCATAGTCTTTTGGGGCTTAGGTATTATTTAAAAGGGTATAAAAAACAAAAAAAAAAATTCATTCCAGAAGTCAAAGTTCTTCTCTAAAAGAAGACAACTATGAGGTCTAGAGCTGATCCAAAATGCTTATCCCTGCTGCAGACAAATACAACCAATAACCCTGAGGTTTTAACATTTCTTACTGCTCAAAAAAAAAGAAATTTTAAAAAAAGGTATGACATACTTGTGAAAAATCAGAATATGTATCTTATCTGGAGTGTTGTAAGAGCAGTTCAGATGGCTCTTTCCAGGCTAATGTTATACATTACTTATGATGCTCTCAGACGCAAGGACAGTGACGTAGTGGCAATATGCTTTCTATCAGCTCAGAGAGTAGGAGAGAATTGACATCTCCTGTGAGCCACAGCTATGGTTAAGCCAACAGGGAGTATTGTTTCTCCATTGAGTTACTTGATAGAGGAGTATAGAATAATAATACAGTAACAGTAATGAGTATATAGTAGCAGTACATATAGTACAATATGTACTAAAGCACAATATGTTAACACATAATAATTTAACTTCTTTCACAATGCCACTAATGCTACAGACTTCTACTAGTAAGTGGTGTGTTACTGGTAAGTAGGAAGCACACCACAGCTTCAGGACCTCATTTTACATGTCATAATCAAGAATGAAAATTTTGGTCTGAAACCACATTGAGGTTTCTCAATACTTCTCTTTCTTTTGAGGTCACAGTAGCTGCAACTTTTCTCATGTGACATCTGACAGGAAAAATAAACACTAATGTATGTACAGTGCAAGTATTTTTGTTTCTAACTTTTCCAAGAACTACACTATACAAACATTGCAAGACTTTGGATACACTGTGAAGCCCAGAAGCAGTAAATGGGAGTCATGCCATATGTCTCAAAATGTCTCATTTTAGACCAAAACCCAGCTCTGTGTGCAAAAAACATTTTATGGTTTTTGGGACAGATCTGTGAGTTGCCTAATTTTTCCCTAAGTTGTCTTCAGTGAACAGAGCACCAGAGCAGTAACTATTCCACAGCATGGGGCCATGTTGAGGCCCATCCATTCCCAACCACAGACCCTTTACCAAGCCCCTCATTCAATTTGTGTCTAGACTTCCTCAAGTTAGAGGAGGGGCTGCAGAGCTAGCACATTTTGTTAATAAATACATTTAGTCCACTATGTAGAGAGACATATTTTCTCCTTTTTACATGTATGTGTGGAAAGAATTGCACACAATGAGGTTTGTGCATTTTCATATCTTTATCTAGAATAGATACTGTCATTCTTTTTAGACATGATATCCTGGGGTAAATCAGAGGTAACTTAATCCTGCCCATTCTCTGTACACTCATAAACTGACCGATGTGAACCCAACTCCCCCAACATGAAACTACAAAACAGCTGACTCTGTCACGATGTATTGCAGATGCTGACGATTGAGAAAACTGTAAATAGAAATGTCTCAAATGTAAACTGAAAGTGGTAATAGGTAATGGATTTCTCCAAATTTTTCAGCAGATATTACATTACCCTTGAGGGTTGACCTGTGGCGCTAGAAGATGATAGACATTCAATTTTAGTGTTGCTGCTTTTAATCAAAGGTTGTCAATCACACAATATTATTTCAACCAAAATTAAAGAGAGGCTTGCCCATGTCAGCAAATGCTCTCTGGTAATGGATAAGTGTTTCATATGTTGCTTTATTTGCATTTAAGTCCAAGTTTTCGTAAAAAAACCCTGGGGTTTTAGGAATTTTACTAACATTCAGTTATCACTTCCAAAGTGCATCATATCCTAATGGAAGAATTTATGAAGTTAATATACTGCTGACAATAAACTGTAAGATTTTCTTTGTTTCTGTAATGAAGAAAGAAATATTTTTTTTTAAGTCAGAAAAGAGCTTTATGAAAGTTCATAGAAGGTGAAAGAATCCTTTTCTTGGGGTTCCTTTTTTTTTTTAAAGGAAAAAAAATTAAAGTTAAATTAATTTGGGATGCAACTGTCTACTTGAGGTTCGTGTACGTGTATACGTAAAATTCACTGTTTCACTCAATTGGCTCAAAAAGCCTTTATTCTAGACACTGACCTATAGCCACAAACAGCCAGTTCCCAGACAACTGTTTTTACAAACCAAGAGCATGCCAAGGCTTCATGCTCCTGAGCAAAGTCCACATGGGTCAGTCATTTGAGGAGTCCTGACAAAGTCCAGTTTACATTCTACTTTCCAGAGAGAGTCTTACTGAAATACTAATTTAGTTTAGGTGTATGTCTATGATAATTAGTAAATGTACATCTCAAAAAATACAAGGGTACAATAGACTTTTTAATGAGAAGGGCAAAGTAAACCAATTAAACACCACTATATCCAAGTAAAAAATAACACCTTAAACTGAAGCTTATTTCACATGTTTCTTCTACTTAGTCTTAGACAGTTTATGTAGAAACTAAATAATACAAACCTTCCAATGGTCTCATTAACTTTTGATTAGCTATACTATGATAGAGTGATCTGTATTTTAAATAATGGACAACAAAGTCTACCCTTTATTTTAAAACTGCTTCAGCTCTTTGGGTGTCTGAAATTTTCAAGCTTAAATGTATTAATTAAAATGTTTTTCCTCTTATATTAGCATCTGTTTCCAATTAAGTGATCACCATTTAAAAATTCAACAACAAAATCAAGTTTTTACTGTAGCAAGAATAAAATAGCCCACTGTACGACTATAAAAAATAAAAGTGCTCACACTGCAATAATCTGAAAGGCTGAATTAGGCTGCAGACTGTAGTTATTAAAGGAAGTCATGCAGAAACATGCCCTTTAGCATGATACTTATTCCAAATTATATTACTCTTTTAAGTGCTTATTTTACCATGTGAATGTTTAAATTAAAAATGAGGCAGTTTTAGGTATATCCTGGAATGGCTTGTTTTCATCTTGTTAGCCTGTAACCTTTTATCAAATAAGATCAGCCAGGTTCACTAACCATCTATACAAAAGAGTTGTTCTGTTTGAAATCAAACACCTTTGCTCTTACTTATTTTTCCTTCTTTCCTCTAAGCCTCAGGTTGTTTCCTGCACATTTAGAAATCTATGCAGTGTAACCCCAAGAGATCAAGATGAATGAGAGGACAATGTGATCTGTTCTGGGCTGGTATGGTGCGCTGTAGCTAAGCCTGACCAAGGGCTATATGTAGTTATTCTGCTTCAGCTGCTTCATGGTTGTAACAATGCAGGACTTTTTTCTTTTAGTTTTAAAGGTTCAGTTTTTGCAGAACAAGGTCAGAGCAATTATTAATATAATATTAAATACCAATTTGGAAATTAATATAGCTAGGAATATGGACAAAATGCAACAAGATTGTGGAGAAAACATATCCAGGGACATATCTGTGCAAATTTTACGTAATATATTTGAATATTGGTCCATATTTACCCCATGAAATGGGAGATTGAAACACTTCTACCTCCAGGTAAATGACTTCCTTGGAGTATCTAACTTCTCTGAACGCTAAGTAAGCAGCAAGTAAGCAAGCTGTGCAGTAGTATCCTAAAAGCCTCTCTCTAGGTGCTTAAATACAGGCATGCAGGTGTCAGTCAGCCTATGTACACTTTTACTTCTGCTCTGAAGAGCAAAGTAGGTGGGGAAAGTGTAGAATGACCAGAGGCTTAGTTCACAGAATCACAGAATTGCAGGGGTTGGAAGGGACCTCCAGAGATCATCTCGTCCAGCCCCCCTGCGTGAGCAGCACACCCAGAGCAGAGGGCACAGGACCGCGTCCAGGCGGGGTGTGAATGGCTCCAGGGAAGGAGACTCCATTTCAGTCAGAACAAGGTTCTGCAAGAATGTAGGCTGGAAATAATTTGACATCATGCAGAAATGCAAAAATAAAATGCAAACCCAAACCATGCTGGATATATTCTGCAGGTACTCACAGGGTGGATAATGCCTTTCTGCTTTGAATGATGCCCAAGTCTGATTCCAGTCCTACCTCACCATCTTTGGCACAACATTGCCAAGGGATCCCATTGCTATGGGATCAATGCTACTCCTTCCTATGTCCCTGTCTCTCTCTAGGAATGCTGTTTGGAGCAGCAACCATGCTATCTCATGTTTTTTATTCGCAAAGCATTTATCACAGTAGGCCTCTGTCTCTGATTTGAACCCCCGGTACTACTGCAATCCAAACATGAAATAAGAACAACAACATAACCACAGGAAGAAACAGGGGAGTTAAATGAAGTAAAGACTTAATACATACCACATTTTAGCAATTCCCCTTAACCACACAGTTTGGAAGAGGTAATTTCATCTAGAGTGGTTTGATTATTGGGTTGTAGTAGACAAAGCTTTAGTTTACCCTCAGGGATAAAAAAATAGGTCAGCTTTTCATTAACAAAAAAAAAAAAAAAAAGAAAGTAGTTATTTAAAAATTGTTATTATATGTTATACCATTAATAGCAAGATCACACGCACAGTTAAGAAGGTGAAATAAGTTCCTAAGAAGCAGTAGGACAGTAAAACATCATGAACATGTTTACATGTTGTCAAACAACAACTTATCTCTAATTAATGGAAATTCTGAATCTGTTTTATTCACATTATACAATTTATGACTTCCTATTGACTATTTGTTTTTCCTCATTCTTTCAACTTTGAAGTTGCACATCTTTTGCAGCCTGCTACATTACCAACTAAGTTAACTGTCATTTGATAATAAGGCAAAGTGATAAGTTCATTCTTACCCTTCTGGTGGCCTTATGTTGAAATCTAATGTCATTCCTACACCAGGATTTTATTATAATCCAAACATAGCTTCCTCTTTATCTTTTTTTTTTTTTTTTTTTTTTAAACTTAGGCTATTGGCCAGAAGCAAAGCTGCTGCTTCTTTTATTGCTACACAGCATTAAATCTTCTCCTGCTGCCTAAAGAACTAAAATACAACCAGAAACCATCTTGCTGCTTTAGTGTATGAAATTATGAAATGCTTAGTGGCTGCTTTGCACTTACATTCTGTTGCCACCAGCCATCCTTTACTTGGAAGTAAAAGAAATTTAAATTTTTGCTATGAAGAAATTTGTAATAATTTAACTGCAATTTCCTGCAAATCCAAATCACCATCATTAATTAGGTACCAAGTACGATCATTAGGACTAAATCTTCCTGCTTTATCTACAGCATTTTGCTATGCATCTCAGATAGAGCAAATATGATAATATGCAATTAATGATGTCCTGCAACCTCCTCTTTTACAAAAAGATTCTTGGAGCTCCTGTGAAGCAGTTAAAATTAGTTACTGACAAATAAGAATAACTACAGGCTGAAAAATTCCAGCTCATACAGTCACAATGAGAAAGGACTAAAAAAATACTTCTGTAATTCTTGCAAGAGGAATCTCCAACCCAGCTACTTCAATTTTCACATTACTTGTATTTTTATACATGAGGCAAAGTGGGGGTTAATTATAAATGAGGAAAATAAGATGCCACAACCAGATCTGTGTTATCATGCAAAACATGTAAAAACTGAAATACTCAAGCCTAGAAGTTATATGCCAATGATGCATCATCTCTGCAAGTTCACTGAAAGAAGGAAGGAAATCCTTCCAGTGCTGTGCATGAGTAGCTGGTTTTTTTCACTGAAAGTAGAAGGAACAGTTGAAATCAAATATTTACTCTTGATTTTTTATGTTTCTGAAAATTATTTGTGATATATTTTTCTCTCTCATATGCCTTGGTGACTTGCTGGTTTGAGATACAGATAGGGAAAATAAATTTTATGGAAACATTTCCAAGTCTAGTCCCAGCTTCTTTTCAATTAATGGGAGGAATGTATTTTCCTAAATTCCATGGATGGAATACATATGCCCTACTAACATAATGTTGTACATAAGAGCCTGATAAATCTGTAGAGATCTAAGAGTAAAGAATAAGAATGAAATACCACTAAAAATATTACTGAAATACTGAAATAGCATAGCCAAGCAGACTTTTTAATGAAATATTTGAAAGTGTGCAATCCTATTCCTTTCTCAGACCACGGAAAAGAATTAGAGCAATCAGAGCTATACTAAGTCTGGTAGACAAAAAACCCACAAAACTTATTTGCTTCTTTCAGCACAAGGCGGTCAGATAGGTATCTTAGTTTTTCAATCAAATTTAAAAAAATGTCTCCAGCGAGCTTCAAACATTAAGAAAATAGACTTTGAAATAAACTTCAGTACGAGAGCTTGAGTGTGACAGAAATACAATTGTGCAAATGATACTTCTGTAATAATATGGGAGGAATTTGTCATTTCAATGCAACTCATGGATGATGAAAACAGTAATAGATAATAGGAATTAATTGCTGGTCAGAAGGTTTAGGACAAAGTTCATAATATGTCTGAAAAAAGAATTATTAATCACACAGTGATTGCTCCTTCTTTCCCTTAAAGACATTTAAAGTACACAGCTATTGCACGATGTAGAATTCAGAAGGACAATCCAGTTTTATCATTTACATGATGGGCTTCATAGATCTAACAATAATCATAGGGTTTCAATATAGCATATGCAAGAGTCTCTTGTTGCAGTCATTATAGGAATTTCACCCTGGTAGTGTTTCAGTAAATTGCACTAATCTAAGTAATTTTAATCAGTGCAGGCTATCAAAGAGGACAGGGTTGGGGTAGGGATCATGAGTTTCCAATTGCCTCATCAGACTTAGTCAAGGCTAATTTAAGGCAAGTATCCAAAAGAAATCATGTGTGCAGATTTATAAAAGGAACAGTCCTCTGTTTAAACAACAGCAAAACCAGGTTAACTCTTTCAAGTGGACTGTTATTCTCTCCATCTGTCCTGAACATGCAATGTGCCTCCTCTGCTGGTATCAGCCCTTAGGCCCACCAACCATCATTTGAAATATTTCAATTCACACTGTGGACTATTAGCAGCATTGCCTTTTGGACCTCTATGATACATTAGCTCCATCTGTAGTATTTCCACGTCTCATTGGCAGATGCAGACCCTCATTAAATAAATAAATGAATACATTTACAAGATTTTTTTAAAACTCTTCTCCCTCCTCCATCTGTCCAAATGATACATCAAAGTGCTAACTTATCAAGTGGTGTGATTAACAAAAGATGTCACCATGAAAATGTAACATTAGCAAATATAAAACCTTTTACCTTTTCTTCAGTCTGTATATTTCTGTCACATTTCATCTTTTCAGAAATTGCTTTAATTTGCAAAAGAAAATTTGCATCCTTTCTCACTTCCTTATTTTCTGTTTTTTAACAATAGCTTTTATGTTACCATTACTACAGCACTGGCCCAGTTAGTTTAGGAAGGACAACTCCACAACTGAGAAAAGAAAAAAAGAACCATCACATTCATCCAATGGAAGGGATCTTTGCTGCAGTCTTTATAGGAACCTCTGGATAACATTACTTTCACACTCTGACTCATTCTGTGCTCTTCATTTTTATCTGGTATCTGCTGCCCCAGAGGAGTCATGAAGCAACGAGTTTTCCAAGTGGGCTCTACTTCCTTTCCATATAGGACTGCCCACCGCAATTTCTCCTCTTTGGTGAAAATGAAGATCCTTCTTTTCCAAACCAATACAGCCCAGACACTTCCTTCTAATTGCTCAACTCAACAAAGCTTTTAAAAAATACTTAACTTGAAACTCAGGAGCAAATCCAGCAAGTCACATAACAGTGTGGCCAGTTTCCTCTGCCTTCAGTTATACCTGCTATACCAGTATACCAGTTAAGCAAATGCTTAACATACAGATACGTATGAAATTATGGATAGCAATAAATACAAATCACACATTCAAAACTGAATGTATAAGGTAAAGCTTATTTAGGTCAAAGAACTTAAGTAATCTTAGGAACTAGAACTTGTATTCAAAAGCTTTGGGCCCTGCTGCTGATGTCTGTAATTTTTAGGGACCTGAAAATTCACTAAATGAGCAATACAACACCATAAAACAAAGCCAATCAACCAAGAAACACAAGTAAGGCTATTGTCTTGCATGACCTTATTGCCCAGAAACTAAGGGTCAGAGAAAAAAATCTTCATTTAATCTATCTTTAAGATCAACTAACATTGAATAACTCCCCTGGAAAATATGATGAGTCACTTCAGTTCTTTAGACAGACCCCATTAGATGGCATTAGCTGGCCAGCAAATTCATACACACATCTTTTTATGTAGTACAAAACTACAGCATGAGGAGGCATTTATTAACAAACAAGATAATTTTTACTCTCATAAGAAAAAAACCTAGCCATTGAAGGACAACTGCAGGCATCTATCAGTTTTGTTAGTTTGAGGAAAAGAAATAATTGCTGCCGAAAAGCTATGTCCTAAACACAAGATCTTATTCTTACCTATGAGTATTTTAAAGTATGAGAACACTTGCTTTATTGCAAATGGAGATATGGGATGTATCTGGGATGTATCCCAGTTGTTATATCCTATATCTGGCACAAATGGGATCTTGATTCATGACTTGGAATCTAGGTGCTACTGTAATACAAATAATGTTGTTTTTTAATAGTATCTTTGTAGAAGATGAAGTAGAGTTCAAAGAAACTATATAGAGAATAAGTCCAGATCATTAAAAATTAATATATTTGCCTCTCATAGTTGGAATAATAAAACCGCTTATGGTTATTATTTGATTTTAGGTGAAAAATCTCTACAAAATAAAATGAACCAGGAGCTGATCTTCCATAGCTAATAAGAGGTCTGGTTTTTATACCTATGCAACAAGTGACAGTTACAAAGGTAGATGCTCTACAGTATGTTATTTATTGAATGGAGTTTTCTCTCTCATGCTAGTTTTCAAAACTGGCTGTGGAGTTCTTCTCTTGCACTTTGGATTAGTTACAATACTTCTAGCACAAAATAATTTATCATGCTACTCATATTTGCTAATCATTCTTGTAATTAACTCCCTAGATCCTATTTGTAAACTCATTGTTATAATTTTTTTTATATATATATATATACACACACCTAGAAATCTGATTTTCTGTGATTGAACAATCTCTTGATTAAATTCTNGGGAACAAGCTCTTGAGTAAATGCGATGGACATCTGCAGCAAATAATGAAAAAGTACCTAAAGGTAGCTTTCAATTTTCTCTCTTCTTTATTCATTTCCTCAAAAGCCAGAGGCTTTGAAATGAAAAGTCAAAGTCAGCTATAGCGAAAGAGTAACAAAATGCTGTTTTTCACAATACATATCTATGCAACTTTTATTAATGACTTGTGCTTTTCACTTTAAAGAATGTGATTTAGTCATTCACTTAAGAATGAGCTTAATATTAACCACATGC
>VZTV01100365.1:16001-26019 GCA_013400875.1 Anhinga rufa
GGGCGCGGGCGTCGCGGCCGGGGAGAGGCGCCGTCCCGCCGCGGGCTGCGGGAGCGCTGGGGCCGGCCCGGCGCGGGGGGGTCGCTTCGTCACGGCGAAAAGGAAAGCTCCGCGCTTCCCGGGAGGCACCCCGCGGCAGCGCCCGTGCCCGGTGGCCCGCTGCGGCCGCCGGGGCTTTATTTTCCCTCGAGCTGCCGGTTTCTGGTGTGATTCTGTAAGGGGTGATGGCTTTTTTTCTTCCATCCCTGTAGCTGCTGTCGCTTTTTAGCTTGAAAAGCGACCAAAAGTCCCCAGCAGCAAGGAGCGTGTGTTGCATTTTGCTAATACGAGGGCTTTCTGAAGTCCCAGAGATGCTGTTCTTGCCGTTCAGCTCCCTGTCTAAGGCAGGCTGTAACGCTTCGACTGTTCGTTCTCCTTTCAAGCCCATCGCTTCCAGTGTAAACGTGTGTTCTAGAGTGGGGCTTGTGGCACGTACATCGTATTGCAGTCGAACGGGAACAAAACCCAGGTGAATGCTGGAAGAGGAATAGGTTGCAGAACTGTTGCTTGAAGGTTAAATTTGACTGCTGAATCAGCCGCTTTCTCAAGTTGGTACTTTTCTGACTTCTCTTTTTCTGGGAGGAGTTGTGTTCAAGCAGTGCTTTCTGTGTTTGCGTGTGGTGGCTTCAAGTTTTCCTTCAGCAGCAACAAATAAGGCATATCGCATATCTCCACATAGCAGTACGGAAATACAGTATCATTATTGGTGAAAAGCATAGCCTAATTTAAAGTACAACGACATTTTGGCTTACTTTTGGACTATTCAGCTATTTTCCAACTGGGGTCCTAATGATTATTTCATGTTCCTCCCTTAAAGATTGCAAATTGTTTGGTAGGTGATTTGAAATATATTTGTCTTAACATCTGTGTGTGTTCAGTGCTTTAGAGAAATGCAAATGGTGACAACTTTCTGCAGTTCTCTCCCTTGGGGTTTCTTTTGTCTCTGTCATTAATAGGATTGTCTGGTTAGTGGCGGTGTCGAGTATGTTTTACGTCAGGATTGCAGTATATACTAATAACTGGTAACGTTTGTAAGCATGATTTCTTTCAGCTGCTTCAAAACCCCTAAATATTGGGGCATCACAGGCCGTTTTTATCTTCATATTTGTGCATGACCAATTTGCGTGCTTGCATACTGTGCTGCTGGAAGCAGGGCTATTGTGTGTTGCAGGGGAGGAAAAAAAGGAAGCAAAGCAGGACAGGAAACGTGTTTTTGGAAGTGTAAGATGGTTAGGTAGATACCATACAAAAAGTTTCAGTGACTTTCTTTTTTTAAGGCGCATTTTGAAAATTTGGAGCTCGACCAAAGATTGGAGACCAATCATTTGGAGGTGAGCTGTAACAAGCTTTGCTTACACACGTGAAGCTTGTGGATTGTAAAGCACATTGGAGAAAACTTTCCAGGCTTTGAATGCTGCCAATCAATAATAGAAGAATGCTGTGGCTAAACCTAAAATTCAGGGGTAATATAATGAAAAACATCAATGTTATCTAGGTCCTCTTGCGTTTATCGCTGCACCAAGGGTACCTAGGGTTATGTTTTTGGGGGCAACTGCCTTTGTGCTATCTAATTCGGGGCTGTTATTTACACAACTGGCTGCTTTTAATGAACATACAATGGTGATTGTTTTCAAATGTGCCTAACTTCAGCTGTGAACCACAAGAAAAGTTGCAAGGATTAAACCGCAGTTTTTGATACAAGTTATATTGAGAATAAAAATTAATACCGAATGTTATTTTGCTGCTGAGTTCGTGAACAAACCTGGTTAATTTTTAAGTAATGATTTGGTAGGGGAAAAAAAGGTTATAACTGTAGTATGACATCTTTCCTTCTGTAACCTAAAAATCAGTTCCTAATTTTCTCTTAACCTGGACCAGCTGTTATGCGAGTCAGAGACAGAAATATATTCTGCTCTCTCTTGGAGAGTAAATGTTCTGTTATTGTGTCTATAAGGTAAAAAAAAAAGATGTGGTGCAGCGGTTCCCCCTTCCTGTCCCCCAGTGCCTCCTCTGTTACTTTAAAACTGAGCACTCTTGGGTTCATCCTGGGGAAAAGAGACGTGACTTCAGCTGTGTAAACGTGAATTCGGGTTTCGGATTGCAGCAAGAATACTGCGGAAAAATGCCAGATGCGTAGCGTTGTGGCTGTTGCTTAACACCAAAACGTTACGTCTTTCTGTGCAATTATATGGAACATAATATATGTCTATATTTTTGAAAATTATCTCTGCTGACTCTTTGACTCAGTTGGGTTGTCAGGTTGCAGACAAGGTGAGCATCAAGCTGTAGGCACAGTGAAAGCTTTTCCAGAGTCTTCCCTGCGTGTTTTATTTACTAGTGGCCTTGTACTTGCTGACATCTGTAACCAAAAAAATATACTTCAGGTTGGCATAATTCCTGCATTAATTTGTTTTAATGAAGTTGGAGTAGAGGAATAAAAAGACTGAGAAGGGGAAAGTCAATTAATTTTCCATATTTTTTTCAGAAGGAAACAGACAGTGCCTTGTCACTCTTCCCCTTTCTCCTCTTTTCATCATTCTAGGGATCACATATCTGGATTTAATTATTTTTAGATCTGAAAACGTATTTAGAATAATGTAATTTCTTGCGCAGTGCAGCCCATAGCAATTACTAGGTGAAGGTCTGGGATGAAATCAATAATTTCTGATTGGCCTGAAGCAGTAATCTTCAGATGGCTGACCTCCATGGATCAGTCGGCTACTGTGCAGGTGGTAGCAAAGATACCCAGGAGAAGCGTTTCTTTCTTTCAGTGTCTGAAAGCATGAGTTTGCTCCTCAGCTGGAAATTTCATGTTTTCAGATGGAGAAGGATTGACCGCTAAACTGGAGTTTCTCAGAAAGAGGCACAGTGTGTTTAAGATAAATGACTGCTGATGTGTGATGTCCCCAAGTAAGTTCCAGTATTCCGTCATCCCTGAGTTAACGTGCATTCTGCCTGGGCTTGTTCAGCCTAGGGAAGAGGAGGCTCGAGCAGGGCTGAATCCTAGCCTCCAATGTCTGCCAGGCGATTATCAGGAAAACGGAGCCAGGCTTTTCACAGGAGTGGGAGCACAGAAGCCAAGGGACGTACATTGGAACAGAAGGGATCCTGGCTGGACACGGGGGAGCTGCTCTCTGCGTGAGGACGGTCAAGCATTGGAACAGGTTGCCCACAGAGGTTATGCAGTCTCCAGCATCAGAACTTCTGGGAATCAAAGCGGATAAAGGCGTGGGCAGCCTGGTCTGATCTCCTAGCGGACCCTGCTTTGAGTTGGAGGAGGTCCCTTACAACCTGAAGTATTCTGTGATAATTTGCATCGTTTCTTCTGTCGAAGAAGGTACCAAGCTTGTGCCTTTGATAAAGGAAGATGGTCTGTTATCAAGTGATTCTTGGTGTAGTTGAATAGACTATCTGTTTGAGAGACAATTAGCTGGTCCTGCGATGCTGGTTCTGTTGTGTTCCTAGAAAGCATGCACAGGAGATGCTCCCATCTTTGTAAGTTTTAGTGGCAATAGGAAAGAGATTGAAGGAAAAATAGTCTAAAAACTCTTTGCTGCTTTACTTTTTTTAACGGCAGTCTACAGGCTGCTCATTCTTTTTAATCTGAGTGATCAAAAATACATGCATGGTAGAAGTTGCATGAAGAGTGGGAGCTGAAACAACCAAGAGCTCTTTTGTTGTCCTTATTTACTCTTGTTAATCAGTAGTGAAGGGTGCAGCAACTGATGGTCTAAATCATGTTTGCTGTGGATTAACATATACCCCTGGACCAAAAGCGCTGATTTAAAGGGAGCATTGGTGCTCTCTTGCTATTTATGAAATCTTCCAGAAAACGAGCTTGAATTCAATCTTAATAGAGTTTAACTTGGGTGCAGTGGTGCACCAGTGGTGCGTAGGGCTGGCTTTAATATCTACGGAACATGGTTCATTTGTGCTCTGACTACTTAACGGAATAAGTGTAGTCATAACTGCGTAATAGATGGCAATTGTTTTTTCCACTAGCATGTGAGAATGTATTGGTTTGAAGTTTTTCCTCTTTAAATTCAGTGTTTTCTTTCCTGGTATTTCACAGATCAGAAAGTCTCTGCTGACCTTATTTGCCCGTGATGGTGGTTCATTGATTGTTTGAATGCAGCTTGCTTTTTAAATGTGGGAGACCACCTTCATTTTCTTTTGCAATTTACATTATACTTTACTATTGCTCATACTAGGTTTTGTTGCCATTATCACAAGAGGTAGGATTCTTATAGAAGTGCAGGTCTGCCATGCTTGAATTCAAAAAGACTTAATTGTTTTAACTGATAGCAGTCAGCTTCTGTATGTCCAGGTCCGATAATGCAGTAAACACAGCTGCTGGCTGAAACAATGATTTGGTCTTTCTCCATTCTGCTGAGATGTGCCGATAGCCCGCCTGCTCCAAATGTGCTTCCACGTTTCAGGATAAGCTCTCTGTTTGTTTGCTTGTCGACAGGAGACTCTACTTTTGCCAAGTAAAAAGGTGGCTTTTCCTCAAACTACACCTCTGACTAGCTTGCCGCTTGAGCAGAAAGATGGGCTTTGTGCTGCAGCGTGCTGACGGAGAATTGTCTCCGGGTGGTTTTGTCCATTCTTGGTTGTTGAAGGAAACAATGGGAAGCGTTTTCATCCAGGCCTTTTGCAGAAATGGGTCTTTCAAGGACTGCATTCCCCTTAGGGGTTACGGGCAGTCTTGGTGTGTTCATGCTGATCTGTCACGCCCAGAGTTAAGGCAGAGAAGGAAGAGGGATGAGCGTAGGTAGGACCATCTAAGCTGTGACAGGCAATGGGAAAGATTCTGTGTTTCTGGGTTTTGTGGACAGAAAATCTGTTGCCTGAGGCCAGTGTAACCCTAGTCTAATTCATGGTCACTGACGGCCCATGTGAAGGCTCCTTTCCCTTCCAGTCCTCTTCTGCCTCACACCTTTCTTTCCTCCTCAGTGCTCCCACTGTTTGGGTCATGCAGCTTCACATCATGTTGGTGCCATCTGCCATGTGCCAAAGGAGATGAGGGGGGAGCTTAGTTCGGGCAGTTGCCTCCCTCCTGGACCAGCATGGCTGGTGGCACAGGACACGGCAAGCTGGCGGAGCCTGTGGGGAAGGGAGGGAGAAAGGCTTCGGGGTGCAGCATAGCCTTGGGTGACTTGGCAAGGTTGAGCAGCAGCAGAAGCGCTGGGCGGTCTAGACTGTGCAGGCTGGGCTGCCGGGATTGTGGGGCCCTGTGGAAGCCCTGGGTCTGTGACTGCATGTAGGAAAGCCTGGTGTCGTGGGGAACTGGGAAGTTCTGCACAGTTTAGGGTATGAGTTCCTCTCCTGTGCCATGGGATGCTGAACACAAGAGCTTCGCTGTGTGTTGAGGGGTGCTGTGTGCCCCAAGGCGTTGTGCAGCAGCAGCAGTGCTGGGATGAACACAGGATGAGGGTGCTGGGGATACCAGGGTGCCATGTAGGAGGAGAGCTGCAGGAAGGGTGGGGAAAGATGTGCAGAGGGACGGAGTTTACACTTGAGGATGTATCTGTGTGCAGCCTGGCAGAGGTACTGGAAAATTTGATTTAGGCGTCACTGAGGAAAAGTCCCCTGTGGAGCAGCAATCCCAGTTCTGCAGCGTCAGCGTATACCTGCTGAAGTTGCTAGCGGCTGCGGCTTTTGTGCACTCTGTTGGGTTTCAGCTTGAGCACTGACTGCTGGGTGGTATTTGAGGTGGGGATAAATTCTCTAATATAAGCAGATTCCAAGATTTAATGTGAGTTAAAGTATTGCACCGCGTGTTGGTAGCTCAGCTTTGCTGCTGTACTTCTGTGAAGAAGCTGTTAATCAAATGGGCTGTGATGTTCTTAAGTGGGTGCGATGAGGTAGGTTTGGTTTGAAGAGACAAAGGAAAGAAAATTAATGGGCTTAAGGAAACTGTCTCCTTTTCCGTGGGGAATTAAGGAGGAATATCCAATAATACACTTCTACAGTGGTAACTGTCACACCTGCCTTTAAAAAGACAGGTGTGCCACATCTTGTGTGCTTTCTAGCTTATTGAAACTTCTGTTATCTGGCTTAATATTACCCGAATATTTTGCCTCTGTAACCGAACTTTGAGTGAACTATGGATAGATTTGGCTGGATGGCTCTGAGGCACAGCTGTGTCATCCTGGCATTTGGCAACATCAGAACACGTGCCTTCTTCCTAGCTCTGGAATAGATCTTAAAAGCCTTTTATATTACATTTATCTCATTAAAACAGCCCGATAAATGTATCGGTACCATCTTACATGGATTGTATCTCACTGAAAGCGACTGGGCTTGATGACACACAAGATCATTCCTATCTTGTTCTTTCTTTAGGTACATCTCTAAGCTTCTTACATCTGTGATGACAGGCGGAAAGCATAAGACAGCATGGAGGAAAAGGTGACAAATCAGAAAAGGAAAATAAAAACCTTTCCAGGGAGAGTGTGTGTTCAGGAAAACCATATATGATTGGCATAGGAAAAAGACCACAGTTGTAACAAACAAAAAAATTAATCAAGGATCATTAATTTCAGTAGCATTTTTTTAGTTTGATTTTCACTTCTGGCAAAATCAACATTATATCTGGTCAAATCTGTACTGATTTTATTCAATGATAATTTTACCTGCCGAAATACAAATATTTTTTTAAGCAGGAGATAGGAAGTTAGTGTACTAATTTTTAGTTTTAGAAACCATAATACTACTTTGTGTATTTAAAATACTAATTCCTTAATTTCTTGCAGCCTCAAAGGCTTTCTTGCCATTTCAGGATTGAACAGAAGGCATCTGGTGCTTGAGTGAGGCTGTTGTGCCTTGAGGAGTTGAAAGCCTTTGGGTCTAAATGAGGCGCAGCGCCAGCATACCGCTTGATCTTGGGTTCGTATGACAGTGCAGTGAGCTGTTAAGAGTGAGCGCACATCATGTGTGTGTGTGGAGGAAATTTAATTTAGCAATAGCTGTCTTTCGCTTCAGGAGAATAAGCTGGTGGGTTTTTTTTGCTGTTCACTACTTCATCTCAATGTTAGATGTGTGGCTGTTTAACATCGATACTGTCAACTAGATTTGCACTTGGATGTTTAGGAAGGATATCTGATAGTGATGTGAGCTCATGGGTTGAAGTTGAAGCTATGAGGATCCATAAAGAGTGAAGTGATTTTTCACTTGGACTGATTGTTGGCTCCACTACAGCTATCCCAAACTACGTACCTCTAGGTACTGCAGGTCTGGAATGGAAACAGCAGACTTCAAAACTAAATACTAGTACTTCTGGTTTTCCAAACAGGACATAAGTCCTGCCTAACAGCAGGGTGGGCGTCACTCAGTGAAGTTTCCAGGGAGTTGGTGCGATGGTTTTAGGGTGGTTTTCTTTCAACAATAATTCCTTTAATGCGGGCTGAAGTTTTCTACATCTGCTCCAGGTTAGGCTGGTATGTGGCAATTACGGGTGCACAGTCAATACAACATTTTCTCTTGTAAAGAAGTACGTTTAAGTTGTTTGGGGTGTCTTTTGTTTTTTTAAACCTGTTGTACTTGGATGGATTTCTAATTTGTGATCTGTTTTCCCAGAGGAGTGACCACACTGGGTAAAACTCCTTCAGCCTGAGTCATGTATTGCAAGTATTAGTGGAGCACGTGTGATGGTGACTGATGCCAGACTGGAGATCTTTTTGGAGCACTTCAAATACTAGTTATATGGCAACAAGTCTTTGAATTTTTAGTCTGCATTAGCGTGCGGGGTTTGATGTTGACCATGTTGCTTAGGTGGTTGATATTGAAATAAGGATGTTTAAAAGTGGGATAGCTGTGTCTCTGTCTTAAGTTAATTTTTTTACCTCATCCTTGAATAAAATAAATTTTGAAGGTGGACTTGAGAACTAGCATGCAGCCAGCATAGTTGGATGGCAAAAACTGCAGTCTGTGGCATGCGTTTGTGGTTCATTGTCACAACCAGAGCTCTTCCCGTGGAACCTCTCCTCTTTTCACAGGCTATAAAACATCCCTTTCTCAGCAGGGAGAACCACCTTGCCAGCTCTCTGTGCTCTCACGTTCTCTGCTCCACTGATGCCAACCATTTTCTCCCTCGAGTAGTCTGGGTGTCTAAGCTCTAGTAGCTGTTCTTGGTTTGTGTTTTACTTTGGTAATTGAATTTACTGCCCTGAAAACTTGTATGCAAGCTCCTGTTACGCCATTGATCTAATAAAAGATATTTGTTGTTCTGTAAGTCTGGCCAAATTTGTGTAACCTTAAAACTTCTGGCCTAGGGTTTGAACCCATTTCAGTTCCCATTTCTATAGTAAAGCTCAAACAGCCAAAGGCCTGAAATATGAAAAGAGCTTTCTTGTCTGACCATGCGCAGAAAACTAGGCCTGGTAATACTCACTGTGGAGATTTTAGGAATAAGTTTTTTGCCAGATCTGAAACAGGTATGTGAGTAACTGACATCTAAAGGAAGCCAAAAATAACTGTCATGTGTTGTGTCCTAAAACAAAATGTCACGCCTTTCCAGACTCGCAGTGCAATACAGACCCATAGCTCAAGGGTTTCGTGGTCAGGGATTGCAAAGAGGGACTAATGGCTGTCAAATCTTGATGGTTAGCAAGTATAATTTGGCTTGCTTGAAGTAAACTCTGATCTTAAAATGTAATGTAGTGGGTTTTGAGCGCAGCACTGTTGTGTTTTGACTTCTAGCACAATTCCTCAGGCTTTCAGAGAGATCAGGATAAAGAAAAAAATGAAATTGCTTTTTTGAAAAATGGAACGGCACGGTAAAGCGATCATCTGTACTGATTGTGCGTGGTGGTTTCTAGACTGGGTCTGTCTGGACTGCTGCACGTGCTGTCTGTTTAATTGCTCTAAAATAGAGGGACTCGTGTTCAGAAGTGTGGGATGCCTCCGAGCTTCCAGTACCTTCACCGGGAACTGCATGTTCTCACCACTGAAAAATGATGGTTTGTATCTTGAAATTACTACAGGTTCAAAGAAATGTTGGGTGTACTTCAGCCTTAGTGACAGGATAGAAGAGGAAAGTAGGCTTGTGTTAAGCAAAGAGCTAGTGAACTAACTCCTGTTGTGTGCTGCTGAAGGGACGCTCTGCAGGTGGTGAAATACCTGCGGAGTTGAAGAGATAAATCAGTTGGTGTAAGCCACTTGCAGACAATCCGTATTAACATGTCAGTTGTTTACAGTAAGTGAGATCAAGTCGAAATAGCAAACGCTTGCCAACTTTTTCAGATGGTGTAATTTTTGAAATATGTGACTAGAAGGTGGTAACACTTACTCATTTTTGTTCTTGTTCTCCACTTTTGTACGCGAGTTGTGACCTCACCCTGAAATAGCTCTAGAAATCAGCAATCACTGTAATAAGAAATTAAATCGGTTGGTATCCAAGGCTTTTATTTCACAAAAGTCTAGGATACAGAGGTGAGATTTGCCCTACTTCTTCTTCCAAAGAAAAACTCTGGCCAGCTGAGAGGATCTGCGTTTACCTGTGCTTTGTACTCAAGCCAAGTGCTATGCTTATTTATGTGATTGTTCTTTTTGATGATTTGTTTGTTTGTTTGTTTTACAGTCACTGGCTTTAGGTGAGGATTCAGAATGGGAGACAAGCCTATCTGGGAGCAGATTGGGTCCAGCTTCGTACAACATTACTACCAGCTTTTTGATGCAGACAGGACTCAGTTAGGAGCAATATATGTAAGTATCTACAAAAAGGGGGCTGGGGGTCTCTACCATTATCTGTCTAGGTTTCTCTATTTTGATGTGTGGGAATACGCAGGCTGGGATAGTGGGGTTTATCCTGACTCCAGAATGTCAGTCAGTGCGATCACACTTACTCAGCTCTTATTTATTGTCTTTCTTTTATGTTTCACTTCTATTTTGAGCTTTGTCTGCCTTATCTATGGGCAGTCAAACTCTGAAACCCGCGGTTGGCTGCAGACAGTGGCTTGCAGGGGAGGGGACCGGC
>VZTV01100368.1:0-27627 GCA_013400875.1 Anhinga rufa
AAGAAGAAGAAGAAAAAAGACTTTTGAAAACCATGTCTCATCTTGTAAACATGAATGGATTTCAGGAGCTTTTAAAGGGTGTAACTATTAAAGATCAGTTCTAACAACTTCAAACGATCCACCATAATGCATTTCATAAAAACCTTTCAAGACCTTTTTAAAGTTCCTCCCCTTCCATTGTTAGAGCCCGTTGCTCTGAGAGCGCTGGAAGCTCGGTAGGTGGATTTCTAACATAAGGTCAAAAACTTTTTATGACCGACTATAGAGGTGGTTCAAAAGCAAGTGAAATATCATTCTTTGAAAGTAGTTATGAACAGTGAGCTGCGTAGACAGGCTGGATGTACTCAGTGGTGCTCTGCAGGAGTCTTGTTTTGGAGTTAGTTTAATTCCCCAATTCATTCTCCACCCCGCCACCCCCACACCCCCGCAAAAAAAACAAAACAAAACAAAACAAAACAAAAACCAAATGGAGAAATCAGGATGATAAGTCCTCCCAAACACTTCTGCATAGCAGGGGATGGTCCAGCCGTGAGGGCATGAGCCATGTGTGGGTCTGCCCATGGGGCATCTCCACACTCTCTCTTCCCCATCCATAGTTACCAGTCCCCAGTTCCCTCTGCTACCACCCTAGCAGAGTCAGCAGCCAGATTTTGTCTTCATGAACCAGGTCACTGGCAGCTGTGGAGGAAGGAGAGGAGGAGGAGGTGATGGACTGAGCCCAGGGCTCACAGCTGAGTCTACACAGCTCTGTAAGATAAAACCCAATGTCTGGGTTCATGGCCTGGGTTATAGACCAGGAGCACTCTCAAACCCACTGTGCATCTTTGGACAAATGACTTTATCTCTCCACATTTGTTTCCCAACATTTCCCCTCTCCATGAGACACTGAGCACTGATGACCCATTGTGGAATAGTGCAATGCATTAGCTTTGAGTATAATAGTGCAATGTATTAACTTTGAGTATGAAAAGGCAAGTGTAAAATCCCTGCAAATCACTCCTTTTCCCTTGGAAGCATGAAATTACTGGAACGGGAAATCCTTCCCTGAAATATCTCTACACTCTGTTTGCTTTAATGATTCAATCTTTTGACCACCTTATGGTCCCCCAAATAAAATAAAAATAAATGGCCTCAAACTAAGTGCTGTGGGTTTTGTGTGCTAAGTTTCAAAATGATTTTAGCACTTATAAAGAAGGAAATCCCTCCTTAGTATGGGGGATGATTTAAAAAAATGCTGACAGCACATCAATGTTAATGACACAAATAACTGCTCTAATTGACAATTCAGGAGGATTATGGAAAGGTATGGTATCCATAGCTCCTCTTCTTTTTTTAGTCCATTTCCTACTCAAGCAGCTTCCGAAGTGTTGTGATACCTGCAGTCTGGGTTCTTACTGGCCTCGGAAAACAAAGACAGCACCAAAATATGGGCAGGTAGAAGCATGGCATCCAGTTCTGGTACTAAAACAGCAAGAAAATTTATTGCATTAATTCTTCGAAGTTTCTTGATTTGGGGGCAATCTTGAACTCTCAGCTCTGCTGGAACACATACTAACACTACTCACATACAATGACATTCAACATGCACAAACCCCATTAAATTAGGGCAGGAATTTCAAAAACATTTAACGTTTCCTAGAACCAGTCTGCACTGACACCAGGACACTGAANTTGTTTTCCTTAGGCATCTATCACCAGGATATTTAAGCATCCAACAGTTAAAGAAAACACTCAACAAGTATAAAAGGGAAAACTGAGATGAGAAAAACTAACAGTTTGCCTGAGATTTCATAACAAGGACTAGGAATGAAATCTAGCAAGGTGATACTATGTGAATGGCTGTGCAAAACATCTCATGTTGTGGTGCTGCTAAGCAGAGAAATTGTTGATACCTGCCTTAAGCCTCTAAGATGTCTCCACTGCAAAACAAGGGGGCAATACTCCAAAGCAGATCTGTGTGGCTTTAAAGCAGGTCCTCTTGACTTGCATTTAAAAGTCACCATTTTTTCCCATTTTAAGACATAAAACTGAGTTTGCAGCCTACAGAACTACTGCCTGGTCGAACAATTCTGCCCTGTCCGTGCTGTTGGCTTGGCCCAGGCAGAGCTGCTTGGCCTCAGCTGCCTTTGGCACTGAGCGGGACCCAGAGCAGCACCCGTGCTGCAGCCCTGCCCCTCCTGTGTCCTGCTGGCTCTGTTTGGCCTTTCTCTCTAGCTTGATGTGTCTAAACTGAGAGCTCAAGAACTCAGGTAAAGCATTTTTAAACACCTGTAACACAGAGATGCAGTTGTGAGCTCCTGGGATCCCTCTCCTGCAAGCTCTCATTCTCAGTTTACAGATCTGGACAGCCCTTCCTTAGAGTTGCTCCTGACCAGCCTGTTCTCCACAGCTAACAACTGCAGACCCTCCAGCAATGAAAACCAACTGCACAAGTACATTAAAGTGCCTCATTCTGCAGGTAGTAGGACACACAAACCTACTGGAGAGAGGAAAAAAAAAGCCAGAATCTGGAAAACTTCAGAGCTAATGCCTGGAAAAACCAAAGAGCCCCAAAGTGCATCTTAATAAATCCCACAAAGCAGATGGGAACAGCTCAGCAGAGTCTTTTAAAACTATCACCAGAGAGGGATTTCTCTGACGAGGAGAGAAAACCCTCAGGATCCAAACAAGCAGATCTATGGGGCCATGTTCTCAGCTCCTGCAGACAGACAGTGTTTCTCAAAAAAGGCTCTGTGAAAGAGGTGCTTTATATTTAGTGCCAGTGATTTGGTATAGCATGTGCTGAACTGCCAGCTGACCAGCAGAAAGCGAGTTTTTCTAACCACCGCTCCTGCAAACCCAGCTCCAGCTCTTCCCCATGCATGTACCAACACCAGGAATGAAGCTTTTGCAGCCTGCCTTACTCACACTAAGGGATAGTCTCAAATGGAAGCAGCAACAAAACACTCCTGGTTCAGCATAAATATCGTGAATGCTTTTAAATACAGAACAGTGGGGTTTGATTTTTTTTTTTTAGGTTCTGAGCATCTAATACTTTCCAAGCATAGAGTTCCACACACAATGTATGGAAATGTATAATCTTTCACAGGTCCTTTCCAAAGCTGCCTGTAAGCCTACCCCATCGTGCTGAAAATAACTGATCAAAACAGTGTCAACTGTCCCTAGCAATCCTGTATTTACTCAGCGTGTGAGACCCCATGCCTCAGGCGACATGGCAGGATGGGGAGACAGCTGGCTGCTGGGACAGGGCAGATGGCAGCACCAGAGATGCTTGCCCCCCACGAAGGCTCCTTGGTGGCCGTGAGCCCCACAGCCCCACTGGCACGGCCTCCAGGAGCCAGATGTGCCCCTCCGCAACATCTGGGCAGAGTACCTCCCAACATCTGGGCAGAGTACCTCCCAACATCTGGGCAGAGTACCTCCCAAAACCATCCTGACACAGGGTGGGTAAGTCAGACCATGAAGCCGCTCTGCGGTGACCCACAAGTAAAAAGTCCCCAACAGATGGTGGAGCTGAACGGTACCAGCAGTTTAGCTCTCCATGAAAGACTACGTGTTGGGGGCTGGACTAGCACGCCTCTCGCCAGCACTGCCACAGCCAGAGACCGCTGCTTGCTTCACTCCTCCCTCTTCCCTTCACTTGCAGTGAGACATTTGGCTGCTGCTCCTATATCAGAGGGTTCCATTGTAAATGGGGAAGAGGGAAGAGTGATGCTGGTTCATAAGACGAACGCACAATTAAAACATTCAAAAAATAGTTATTAAAAGTGTCTAGAAAATTATTCATATTTATTGACTACTTTGATCATTTAGACTTTGGTCAGCCTTGTGAATATGCACTTGATTTTAACACTACTATCAGTACTTTTTAAAACTATAGCTTCCTAAATTGCTAAGACTAAATGAAAAGCTTGGAATGAAAAGCTTGTAAATTAAACATACAGCCATCTAACCCCCCAGCAAATGTATATAATTTAATATAATAGCACTGAAATAGCGTTTCCTTCACTCAAGTTGGTACTTACAAATCTAGATGGGTATAAAGGTTTCATTATCTAAATGATATGCTAACACTTTTTGAATTTCACAAATTATAAGTTAGCAGTAGCTTCTATTGTACTGCAACTCATTTCAGTATGAAATCACCTTGTACAGAAACTAGCAGTGGGGTTTCAATTATTTCTGGGAAACATTAGGTATTTCCTAGAGTATGATTAAGTTTAATTTGATGCATTAAAAATAATCAATATTTAATTTTTGCCTAGTACTTCACAAGTGTTCTTCCTGGGGGTTTCCCAAAGAATTTTCATTAGCTAACGAGGCAATTCTACCATGAGAACGTTAGTCGTTAGAGGAGTTTAAGTAGTAAAGAAGCATCTAAATTCATACTTATCTTAATAGTTATTTCTGTCAAACAGATGGTCTATTGTTCATGTCTACACTTCCCTGACTTCTTAATTGCTAATGTACATGCTACTACTAATTGTACAGTCCTAGTAAGCTCTGTACAGTAATAAATGGGTCAAAGTTTCTTTCAGACCTTAAGAGTTTTGGTTCTTATGTTTACAGCTTAATGAATCATCAACCAGCCACGGCACAGCTTTATGTTACACAACAGACCATAGCGAGTCGAGAAGCAATTGCTTTGTCCTAACATACAGAAAGGGACAACACTCAGCTCTGCAAGGAGGGAGGCTTGCGCTTGTCTGAGCTCTGAATGGGGCCCTGGGCGGGCAGCAGGAGGTGGTCAGTATGCCACTTCAGCTGAACTTTGGGTTCTTCAGGTCCTACGTCTTGTTCCTTTGCTCCTCCATGGTGGCAGAGAGAGCTTGTGGCCATACATGCCTTCTCCTGCTGTGTTACCAGGGCTGACTGGCCACCATCTTCTCACAACGCAAAAATAAAATGAGTTTGTTGGACATGAAGGGCTCATACTTGAAAATATCAGTGCTTTAAACATTTAACATTTGTAAACCAAACAGCAGAAGAAAAAGCAGTTAAAAAGCTTCCCTGAGAAGACTGGGGAGAGAATAGAAACAGCAAGAGAAACAGATGCTAAAAGCCACGAAATCTATAAGGCTACTCGAGCACACGAGCGCTTAACCAGAGATGCCCTTTGCAGTGAATTTTCCTACCTGAGCCACATCTGGTTGCACAGAGCAGTACTCTACAGCTGTGCACAGTCATCCACCAGCGTCGGGCTGCTGCCAGAATAACTCAGTGGAGTCATTGTTTGCACTGAGCCAGAGCAGCAGTGCTAGGTTTAAAAATGTGAGGTAACTTTCAGAGACACATACATTTGCAATTCATTACTTCTTTTCACAGGCCTGGCTGCTTTTCAAAGAAGTTTAAAAACCAGATGTGGAAAATAAGATTGCTAAAATCATTTGGCAACTTAATAAAGGGGTGCTGCATGTTCCCAGGGTAGATTTTCAACAACAGAGCACAACAAACACATGAGAAAATGCTTTCAGGGCAAGGGGGAAAGGCTTAGAAAATTTAGCATCATAGGAGAATGAAATATAATGTTTTGTTTATGTGATTTGGGTTTTCTATAAAGTATTTTTGTCTATCTTCATGTAAACATTTTTGAGAAGTTTAAATTTTTATTTTCGGGGGGGAAAGGATCAATCTCAATTGCACGTGATTTCAGTTGTGAGTCCTGTTTATGTTGTCTTGTCTCATTCCTAGATTAGGCACCATAATATACATTCCCAATACTACAAATAAGATCAATATGAAAACCACAATTACTATTAATCTTATTGGTAGAAAAGGCAAAATCATAGAATCATAGAATCATTAAGGCTGGAAAAGACCTCTAGGATCATCAAGTCCAACCGTCACCCCAACACCCCCAGGCCTCCTAAACCATGTCCCCAAGTGCCACATCTACACGTGTTTTGAACACCCCCAGGGATGGCGACTCCACCACCTCTGGGCAGCCTGTTCCAGTGCCTGACCACTCTTTCAGTAAAGACATTTTTCCTAATATCCAATCTAAACCTCCCCGGACGCAGCTTGAGGCCATTTCCTCTCATCCTATCACTAGTAACATGGGAGAAGAGACCAACCCCCACCTCGCTACAGCCTCCTTTCAGATAGTTGTAGAGAGTGATAATGTCTCCCCTCAGCCTCCTCTTCTCCAGGTTAAACAACCCCAGTTCCCTCAACCTCTCCTCAAGACTTGTTCTCCAGACCCTTCACCAGCTTTGCTGCCCTCCTGTAATTTAGTAATATAAACCAAAGTTGTAAACTGGGAGTAAAATTGGAACAACAATGCAAAAATCAAGAACAGAAAAAAAATCTCAGCACTTGCTCTCAAACACAATGCAAAATCCTACTTGGTCAGGCCTCCAGGTAACAGTGACTCGAGTACCAAGAGGTTCACCCTCAATTCAACCAACTCTGTCTGGACAAGCCACACCACACTTCTCTGCCTCTATTTGCCACCCCAATACTTTGTTATATTTTTCTTTCTCTAAATGTTTTTTTCTGAAACATCAAACACAATGCGGAAACACATTCTACAACATAAAACAAAAGATAATGGTAAGACATCTAGTGAAGGGCCTGAAAGGTTCCTGAGGGCTAGGCAATCTCCTGACATATGCAACTAAAAAGGACACTCAGCCCAGGGAAGCAGCTAAGAATGGGCATCGCTTTGGCTCTGGGTACGGGAAAGGCAGAGAGAAGAGAGCTGCACCCATATGGCTGGTCAAAAATCTGAGCTGTTAGAGCCAGTAAGAAGCTGCATTTCTGGAGCCCTCAACCAAGGGGAGAGGCGACCGCAGTGGGGCCACCACTTGGGCTCTCCTCCTCTTGGGAAGAGATCCAGCTGAGCACAAGGAGGGACCCACAGTCAGCCTGGGGAAGGGTGCAGGAGCTGCCTGCTCCCCGCTCAGTGCCTGCAGGGATGCTGAGCACCCTCTGTGGGCACAGCTGCTTTCCAATGCCCTTCCCAAGACAGGAAGAGAAAGAGCAGCAGCTCCTTTGAGCAGTTCCCAGCCTGCGGCTGAACACACTGACTCTAAAACAAAGAAAAGATATTATTACAGATTGCACTCAGGACAAAAGAACATGGACTGGGAAAAAAGAAAGCAAACCAACCAGAAAACCAAACCCAAGCCGTTGCTCACAGCCAAGCTATAAAGGCCGCCCTCCCAGACAGTGGTGGAGATCCCATCATCTGCGTTATGTACAAGAATGGAAGTCACACTCAAAAATTTGGTGTATGAAATAATCAATCCCACTTGGCAAAATAAAGGGCTCAGCCCTCAGTGGGTATAAATTGGCATTGCTGCCACCTCTGCAACCCCATCTGTTCATGCAGAACTGAAAACAGAAAACCATGAAAGCAAACACAGACACACACAAAATGCAAGAGAGAAGAAACAAAATCTGCATACTGCTGGAGAAGGGCTGCGGCGACCCCGTCAGAGAGCTGGCTTGCCTTGAACTTCATGGGCAAGGTATAAACACTTGGTATTTAGAGAACAGCCTGAAATAGGAATGCTCTCCAGAGGTATTTTGCGTGCCAATTAAATATTCTAAGTTTATATCAAGATTATTGTCACCTATTTACTGGCTCATTGATTTTAGAAGCCATACCAATTTTCTCTTTCCTTTCCGTCGTGTTAAGTTACAGTAATAACTAACCATAAAAATTAGATAACATGCTGAAATGTGATTTAAAAACATCTGTGCATTTGATATCTCTACTTTTAAGTGAGAGACGAGTTAGCATCCCCCTGCCTTACCCCACATCACCACCTTTGGGTCTGTGACTCCAAAGACAGAGCAAGACAAATTGAATTACACTGAGCATAATTTAACAACAACAAAAAAAAAATCCAAGAAACTCTCAGCCGTTTCTTCTATGGTCCTTTGAAGCACCATGTAAATACACAATCAAAGAGTCCAGTGTTTTTTCTAGCTGAACAGCTGAAGAGTTGGTTCCCAGGGAAAGGCTCCAGCCTCCTCTGGAACTATTTCTGAAAGATGTCTCAGAAACGTGCATGCTCCAAACTGTCTCTGTGCCTGTCTCCACACCCTGCCTTCAGAACAGGTCAAAAATCACTCCACTGTAACATTTTCCATCAGATGAACAAATGCACAATATCTGACTTTTGCAACACCGCATTCACTTTCACATTTTTATTTAGAAAAAATGGAAAATATCTGGAAAATGCAAACAAAGCACCACTTCTCTGCATTTATCTAGCAGTAGGTTTCAATTTTTCATTTCAAGTAGACATTATTCAATCCACTAAACTTTTAACTGAAATATTTTAAAGAAAAATGAGAGAAATAAAAATCTGAAGAACACACTAGAACTTCATTCAAATCAAGTATTCCAACAAAGAAAAAAAAAATAGATTCTGTTTAGCAAAGAAAGTTCTTACTGGTTTTTAATCTTATGCAGGGTACAAAAAAGTTAAAAATCTTAAAAACTTTTTCCCCCATAATAGGAAAAAAAAGTCTTTTCAAACCAGGTTCCCATGTCCCCTTGATCTTGCTGTTGCTTCTACCTGCCTTATGGAATCCTTGTTTCCAAGTATTTGATGCAAGAATAATATGGGGTTTGGGGGCCATGCAGAGGTATCCTGCCCCTATTTTTTCCCAGCACTGTCTACCCACCCTCTGCCTGACCCAGTAGGACTGCACAGGCTCGTGTTTGTAGTCAATGTTCTCTTCAGGTTTTCAGCTACATTTCTAGCCAGTGTAGAAAACACCCCAAAACTAGGTTGCAGCTGACCAGAAGGGAGATCACCAGCATTTCTGAGGCGCTGAAACCACAATTTCACTTTTTTGTCTGTTAGAAGGCATTCCTTTTCTTCTGAAATATGGCATAACTTTCTCTCGGAAAGCTCAGAAGGCACTGCATGTAGCAACTCACCCAGCAAATAAATCCATTCCTGTATTGGCTTTGCATGACAAGGTTTTGGTAGCAGGGGGCTACGGGGGTGGCTTCTGTGAGAAGATGCCAGAAGCTTCCCCCATGTCTGACAGAGCCAAGGCCAGCCGGCTCCAAGACGGACCCGCTGCTGGCCAAGGCTGAGCCCATCAGCAACGGTAGTAGCACCTCTGGGGTAACGTATTTAAGAAGGGGGCGGGGGGGGCAAACTGTGGTGGAAAAGCAGCAGAAAGGAGTTAGAGTATGTGAGAGGAACAGCCCTGCAGACTCCAAGGTCAGTGAAGAAGGAGGGGGAGGAGGTACTCCAGGTGCTGGAGCAGAGCTTCCCCTGCAGCCTGTAGTGAAGACCATGATGAGGCAGGCTGTCCCCCCACAGCCCATGGAGGCCCATGGTGGAGCAGATATCCACCTGCAGCCTGTGGAGGACCCCTTGCCGGAGCAGGGGAAGAGCATGAGAAGGAAGGAGCAGCAAGGACAACACGTGATGGACTGACCACAACCCCCATTCCCCGTCCCCCTGCACCGCTCGAGGGGAGGAGGTAGAGAAATCGGGAGTGAAGTTGAGCCTGGGAAGAAGGGAGGGGTGGGGGGAAGGTGTTTTTAAGATCTGGTTTTTATTTCTCATTACCCTACTCTGATTTGATTGGTAATAAATTAAGCTAGTTTCCCCAAGTTGAGTCTGTTTTGTCCATGACAGTCATTGGTGAATGATCCCTCCCTGTCCTTACCTCAACCCACAAATTTTTCATTATATTTTCTCTTCCCTATCCAGCTGAGGAGGGGAGTGATAGGGCAGCTTTGGTGGGCAGCTGGCATCCAGCCAGGGTCAACCCACCACAGTTTCTCAGTGGACAGTGGAAACTTCATACCAGTAACACACCAGCACTTTACTGTCCACCTTTTTGCATAGTTATCTCACATTACCACTTTCACTCTGCAATAATCTCAATGTTTATTCCTTAATAATAAGCATCTTTTTGTCCTTGGTTATTTTTTGCATATCCTTGTTCAGATATGCTACCCTTTCTCTTTAACTCCCAATATTTTTATTGCTAGGTAACATGGGTGACCTTTGGGCATCTGTTCAAATATCTTTGAACACTCTTCCAACTCCCACCTGTGTCCTTTGCGGTGCTCTCTCATTTGATTTCATGTCATTATTTTCACAATTTCATCTGTCCCACAAAAAAATTATTTGTAAAATTTCATTTTAGCAGCAACTACTGTTGTAATGTAATGTAGTGTAATCCATGCGATTATTCAAAAATGCTCAGTGGGTCTCCTTTGTTTTGCTGCGTCTCCTCTCAGTACCCCAGGGCTGCAAATCACCTGGACATGACTTCTCTGAAACAAAGTGTGAGTAGTTTTGCAGAATATCTTCAGTTCAGAGCACTGAAAATCTCATACCCCAGCTCTGACTGTAACATATTGGCTGCTGACAACACAAACCCTTCACAACCTACACATGCCCCATCACAGACTTGTACAAAACCCATTTACAAATGAGCTACAGGCCAAAAGCTACTCATTAAAATAATTTGGCAAATGCTCTTGAATGAAACTTAGAAGAATACAGCTCTGCTCTGTCAGGCATTTCACATGCCCCCTAACCAAATCCATTTGATAAATGACTTATTATCCTAAGCGGCACTAAAATTCAATCTTGATTGTGATTATTACTGATTAAGTACTACTCAAACTCAACACTTCAATTCAGTACAATATCTATGATTCAGAAGATGAGCAGAGTGCCCGTTGCCCATGTCAGCATTAATACACACTCCAGCCACAGCAACAAAAGTAGGCTCTAACTTGACATGTACAGTTTTTCAAGTAACTGGGCTTCATTACTTTCAAAAAATTGTTCAACAATATTCGCAATTTCAAAATTATTTTTGAGCTTCTCTCAGCCACTCTCTATTTCTGTCCTTCCTAGAGCAGTGAGCCAGTTCCTTCCCTGTCTTTATGTTCTCCATACACCCACCTCAGTTCTCCTGTTCCCAGGCTCATGGCTGAAAACACTTTGATCCTTCCTTTATCCTTCTGCTGTGACTGGTATGTTCTAAATCCTGGAACTAATCTGAGTTTTGAAGCCCTGGAGCTACCAGCAGGGAAACCTATGACTTGCAATCTCCAAAATGTCTGGAAGACCAAGTACTGACAGCTCCATATAACCCAGGAACTTCGCTGTAGCCAAAAGACCTGACATCACTGCAAAAGAGCATTTATAAAATGTAAAAACAAAACACTGGCAAAATTCACAGCAAAAAAAAGCAGAGGACATGGTCCCCAGCCCTGCACACATGCCCATGCTCCACGTTGGTCAAGGGCTGTGTTCAGGTCATGAGGGTGAAGGCCCATAAGGGACACAGAATCACAGACTGGTTAAGGTTGGAAGGGATCTCTGGAGGTCATCTAGTCTAACCCCCTGCTCAAGCAAGACCACCTAGAGCAGATTTCCCAGGACCATGTCCGGATGCCTTTTGAATATCTCCAAGGATGGAGACTCTACAACCTCTCTGGGCAGCCTGTGCCAGTGCTCAGTCAGCCTCATGCTAAAAAAGTGTTTCCTGATGTTCAGAGGGAATCTCCTGTGTTTCAGCTTGTGCCCATTGCCTCTGGTCCTCTCACCCGGCACCACTGGAAAGAGCCTGGCTCTGTCCTTTTTGCATTTTCCCTTCAGGTATTTACATACATCGATAAGATCTCCCTGAGCATCCTCTTCTCTAGGCTAAACCATCCCAGCTCCCACAGCCTTTCCTCATGTGAGGTGCCCCAGTCCCTTCAACATCTTTGTGGCCCTTTGTTGGACTCTCTCCAGTATGTCCATGTATCTCTTGCATTGGGGAGCCCAGAACTGGGCACAGCACTCCAGGTGTGGCCTGACCAGTGCCGAGCAGAAGGAAAGGATCACCTCGCTTGACCTGCTAGCAATGCTTCTCCTACTGCGTACCAGGATACCATTGGCATTCTTTGTGGCAAGGGCAAGTTTGCTGGCTCATGGTCAATTTGGCGTCCACCAGGACCTCCAGGTCCTTTTCTGCAAAGCTGCTTTTCAGCTGGGCAGCATAAAGTGATGGATGATTAAGGGTGAGCTCAAGTCTTTCACACATGGAAGGCTACATACTCTGCACACTGCAAATGAGCGTTTAATTCAAAAGCAAATATTTCATTTTGCTCATAGCCCCTGACCCAGATGGTCTGGGTAAGAACGGTCCCAGTTTACTGAATCACCTGCAACTTTGGTAAGACATGTAGTAAGCTTTTTATCAGCCACTGTTTGCCTGCCTTTAAAATGTATATATGTGGCAAAAATACTTGTTTGTGTTGAAGAATGAATCCACCTACTGTATTTGTTGAATATTGGTCTTTTATTACCTGTTGTACATCATGTAGATAAAATTAAATCCTCTGCGAACAAACTTCTTTGCAAATGTGAAATCAAAGCAAACAACATTAAGTTGAAACACAGCTGATAATGCAACATTAATTTAATTGCAAGGAAGAGGTTCAATTCTTGGTATTTGATTTTCTCTGAATAACAGATACTACCTATTTACTAGACCTAGGAGTAAATAATTTTTCCAATTCTCCACTGGTAAAACACAGTAGCACATATGAGCATGATTTTGCCATATTATTAAAAAGAGGGTCAGTATTTCAGTAACATTCTTGTTATCAATAAGGTTACTCAGTAGTCATGAAGCATAAGCTGAACATCCTGTGGCTCTGAAATGTTAAAACATATCATTCCAATCATTTTTCCAGTCCTTGCTAAGTACCACTGCAACTCAGATTGCAGTGTCAGCTGCCTAGATAAGGATTATATAACCCAGGGAAAAAATAGCGTGAACATCTAACTGCAAGTCAGCATGAAAATAAATGACTCAAACATGGAAGAATTCAGATTTTGAGACTGGCACCGCAGGTCACGTCTGGGCCCATTTCTGTGCAAAAAAATACATGTTTATTACCAAACGAAAAAAATACTTACATTAGCTTCTGCAAAGAACAGATATATTTCATTGAAATATTCAGCTCCCAGACTGTGGTGTCATCCAAGAAATAGTGGGAATATTATCAACAGAAAATAGAGTTTTGGTAGCTCATAACAAAATTACAGTGCTTACAGTTTGTCCAAAAAAATAATTGTGTAGAAAGGAAAGTAGTCAAAGGACAGCCAACACAAGAAGTTTTTTCATACAAGCATATGAAGTTTTAAAAAATGGAGACAAATTTTTTTTGAGAGGAAATTGTTCACAAATAATATGAGACATACTCAAGCCACAATATAGAAAAGACGATGGAACATGGTTGTTTCCTCTGTCAAAAAATACTAGATGTTTTCAAATGCATATAAAAAGCAAATTTTAGAATGAGACAGGAAGCTGCTTAAAAAGCCCCAAGCGATTAGGATTAACCTGTGAAACTGGTTATCAATATTCTTGCAAGTTCCAGAACAAAACTTAGGACAGGGTAGTTACTTGCACCGAAAATAAGATCTTGGGCTCCACAGAGCAATTAAGTGCCACTGTCACCACTGATTTCAACACGGAGTCTTTGACTCATCAAAAAACAGTTCAATTTTGCCTCCTCAGTAAATAAATCATTTTTGATAAGGGAAGGTAGAGTTCCTTGAAAATGTTGCCATTGGTCCCAATCTTATCACTTTAGCACTCTAGATTTCTTTCTCATGGGAACTATGCCATTAAGCAATACGCTCGTCAGTCAAAGTACCACTGGTATTTACATGTTTCCAGAACTGGAAGTCCTAGAGAACAACTGTATCTATAAATATATTGTTCTGAGCCAGGTGGGCATCACTGCTGAACCTTCCCAAGAGCAGTGGCATACCTGAAAGCAAAAATTCAGCTGGCAATGGAGACATACAGGAATGTTGAAAGAGGGAGAGAAGAGAGCCTCAAAACCTCTTTGCCAGGAACAGAGTAAAGGAAAAAAAATGGGACAAGGAAGACAAGGTTAAGGTACTGGAATTTAAACAGAGGTGCGGATGGAGAGACTGAAAAGCGCCACCTTTTTGCAGTAATATTTGTTAAGGGAAACACAAAATGTTTACAGAAAGTGTAATGGCTGTATTTAGTATTTGGATTAACCTTGTCCCCTAGAACAGTTTGACACTATCATTTACAGGCTGGTAACGTTGAGAAGGCCCTGGGAGTGCGGGTGGGCAGCCAGTGCCCCTGAGCCAGCGCTGTGCCCTCGGGGCCAAGCAGGGCAGCGGTGTCCTGGGCTGCATGAACAGGAGTGTGGGCAGCAGGGCGAGGGAGGCCATCCTGCCCCTCTGCTCTGCCCTGGGGAGGCCGCAGCTGGGGTGCTGTGTCCAGTGCTGGGCCCCCAGTGCCAGAAGGACAGGGAGCTGCTGGAGCAAGGCCAGCAGAGAGCTATGAAGATGATCAGGGGACTGGAGCATCTCTCTTATGAGGTAAGGTGTGGATTTGTTCAGCCCAGAGAAGAGAAGACTGAGGGGGATCTCATCAGTGCTTATCAGTATCTGAAGGGCGGGTGTCAGGAGGATGGGACTGGACTCTTCTCAGTGGTGCCCAATGACAGGACAAGGGGCAACGGGCACAAGTTGGAGCACGGGCAGTTCCACCTGAATGTGGGGACAAACTCCTTTGCTGTGCGGGTGCCAGAGCAGCGGCCCAGGCTGCCCAGAGAGGCTGTGGAGTCTCCTTCCCTGGAGCCATTCCCACCCCGCCTGGACGCGGTCCTGTGCCCCTGCTCTGGGGGTGCTGCTCACGCAGGGGGTTGGACGAGATGATCTCTGGAGGTCCCTTCCAACCCCTCCCATTCTGTGATATCTAAACCCATTGAGTTAGACTAAGTAGCTATGCCAAGCTGTAAGCCAGATAGGTAAGCAGGGGTTAACAGGCAGGAGGGGAGAGTGAAGTGGAGAGTAGAGACTTGAGGTGGACCCTGAAGGGACCTGGGATGCAGTAAATGGATTTGAGCAAGATGTTCAAGTCTTCAAATTTATTATGAGCTAATGAAAATCTAATATCGGGTAGCTCGCTGACAGCAATGTAAATCCTTCCAGGAATGAAGGAGAAACAGAGAAAGAATAATTTGCTCTGAGTTTTAAAACAATGGGGAGTTTTCTTATTCATCTACTGGTATATCAGGAAATGTCCTGCTCTTCTGATCACTACAGCTGGGTGACAGCTCCCTTGGAGGCCATTAGGGTACCTGGGGACTTCCCAACTACTTGTAGATGGACTAGTAATCTCAAGAGCTTCTGGAGTGTACGGACACAAGAAAAGCAAAGGCATATTAAGGGATGTACCTCCATGGAGCACAAGCAAAGCCCATGCCAAAGTGCAGAAGCCAGCATGGCTGAACAGAGAACTCCAAACTGAGCTGGAAAGCAAAAACCAGCAAAGTCGGGTCAGGGACATGCTGTCCAGGAGGAGCACCAGGCAGGCAGAGAGGGAATTAGAAAAGCCAAAGTCTCGTGTTCCTTCCTAAACTCTGGGATTGCTTTCCATGGGAGTGTGCTGAAAGTCTATACAAGTTCAAATAGAGTTGGGACAAATTTATGGAAGAAAAGATGCCGTAATGACTGTTACATACAAAGTCAACCCTTCTGATTTGGCAAGTCTCTAATGCATGAGTTGCTTGTGTCTAGAAGAATACTCCGGAAAAACTACCACACATGCCATTTGCCTTCTCACCCTCATTCACATCCATCCATTACTGGCCACTGTCACGGGCGGGACACTGGGCAAGTGCGACCTGCGATGGTATAGCCATCCTCATGTTCCCTGGTCTGTGCTCCACTGCGCTGCACCTGTACATGCTAGATTTGTATTTACTCACATTTGGAGGTCAGCCCCACCTTCCAGCATGAATATTTTTAAAACCAACAATGACAGGAATTAGCACAGAAGGGAAACATCTCTGTTCTCATGTTGAAAAAACATCAAGATATCCTAAGATAGAGTAGCATGCCATCTGAAAGTTTTTCCTCTGAAGCTGTTGACCTACTTTGTTAGCAATACAATTTCTTACAAATTTACTGTATTATAACAGCTGTGTTCATGCTGTTCTAGTGTCAGCACTTCTATTCTAAACTCTGGTTTTTTACACACTTCCGTAATAACTCAGTTATAAAACTTGGGCAAAATGTGGCTCTCCACAAACATTTTCTTCTCCAGAGTATATTTGACCATCCGCAAAAATGCACCATTGCAAAATGCCAGATTGCCCACTTGGGGTCTCATTTATTCCCCGGAGCATGGCAGAACTCTGCCTGAGGGTGGCTGGTGAAGACATCTGAGCCCATCCATGCCACATGAAAACAAAGATCTGCTCTTGTCATTGACAGGCTGATGGCAGACATGCAGCGTGTGGCCCTGCACTGCTTTTTTGTGTTCCCTTCGTGGGTTTGCACAGAGCCCTGGCACCCCACAGGGCAGCACAGAGCTGGCGAGGAGTGCTGCTCTGCAGTCAGGTACCCCGGAGTGGCCTGACAAAATCATGGAGTATGGTAAAGAAGGAGATCTTGGAAGCACGTAGCACTGAATGAAGAGGAGGTTTGGGCAGGAAAGGAGCCACAGAGGAGAAACCAGTGTAGGGAGGGAAAGAACAAAAGAAGAGAGGGCAGTTTGGTTTCCTGTGAAGAGCCTGTCAGTAGTGTCCTTGCAGCGCAGGAGCTGGGAATGAGGGAGAGGGACCTGGCAGCTGTACAGACAAAATGGCAAGAAGAAATCTATCTTACTGATTCAAGTACAGCCAAGCTCTGGCTTTTCTAATTCCCTCCCTGCCTGCCTGGGCGATGCCTCTGTGCTCCTCCCAGACAGCTCATCCCTGCCCCAACCTCGCTCGTGGCCCTTCCATAGGTTTTCTCTATTCTATTCTTTCTGATAAAAAGACACGAAAACCACAGGAGATATTCAAGGTGCTGGAACAGCATAGATCTACATGGTGACACAACAATGTTTCTGCAGTTTGTTCCCTATTTCTCTCCTAATAACCTGTAATGATCTGTTTGCTTTTCTGCCTGCTACTGAGTCTAGCAGCCACGGTTTCACAGAGCTGTCTGCTATCACCCAAGGCTCACTCCTGTATAGTAACTGTTTGCTTAGGCATGTCATGACAGGTAGCACAGACTCTCGGATGCTACATCCACACAGCCATATCAGCGAGGTCCTGGAAGCAACGGTGTCATAAATGAATATCCACTTTCCCTCTCAGGAGGGCTCTCGGAGTTGCTCGCATCCCTGCATTAAAGCATGGCTGCTGCTGGTTCCCCATGGGTCGCAACCATCCTTACTGCACGGCCTCCGTCGTGCAGTCTGTGGTGCTGGCTGGACACATCCTGAACAGGACCCAGAGGCTCCACGTGCACTTTTTCCCCAGAACGCTTTCTCTAGCAATGCCCTCACCTGCCAGCACCAAACCCCAAAGGTGTTAAGCTCCAAAACTTCACCAAGGCTGAAATAAAATCTTTCCTCAATGCATGCATGCCCATCCATCTTTTTTCCCCCCTTAAGTGTAATATACAAGGTAGTCCCCACACCAGAGAGTTTCTTCTAGACACAGGACTTCTGCCACTGTTAAAAGACTTATGACTTTTCAGCCCAGGCTGTATTTTTCCCTTTCTGGACTCACTTCTGGAAGTCTCCAACCAGTCACTGGGTCCAAAGAGCACCAGCTTGTTTTCAGTAAAACCATCAGAAAATCTTAATTCAGGAAATAAGCAAAAACTAGGTAATAACCATCTTTCATATAAAATAAATCTTGAAAACTTTTTCTGTATAAAGATTGAGTTTTACGCACAAGTGATGTCCTACTGAAATAAATGAAATTCTGTGCCTGCAAAATTAGGCATGACCATGGCTGGAGGATTGTACATTACAGTGATTCTCTTTGACTTCTTACAGTAAGGAATCTTGCTATATATTAATGTTGATAAATTACAGAAGCTAGATTAAATTCTACAGTTCATTTTAAAATGCCAAAGAAAACCTTTTATCTGCTCCTGCCTTCTTCAGATGCCATGACCAAGTGAAAGAATGCAGCTTTAGTCCATCAGTGGATCTTCCCAATTGCTACCTAAGCACATATGTGACAGCTGTCAATTCAGAAATCATTTATCACAACGGAAAGATGACAGGGAAACACTGAGTTGATATGATAGCAATGGCAAAAATTTGTTAAAGCAGGCATCCCTGTAGGAAATCTTTCCACACTACAACAGATAGCCTGTAGTTAGAGGAAACCATTAAAGTTCGAATTGTGGAAATTGGTTAAATTTTTCACAGCAAAGGGTAACAGATAAAAAGAAGCAAACTTCAGCAACCTTTTGGGAGAGACAGTCCTTTTATAGAGTGCAGGTACCTATCAATAGCGCAGGAAAGGCACTAGGTTTTACAAGCACACTGCTATATTGTAAAATGATTTTAAATCACTGTATCATTTCTATATACCTCGCAGACAATACAGTCACACAAGTGTCATAATTGCATAATTACTACATTAATACACGCAGGCAGCAATTACACAAATACCAGAGCTCTGAGCTGCAGGAGGGGAAGCTGCCGAGGGCACAGCCCACGGGGCTGGCGGCCAGCGCCCCGCAGCCCCCGAGCACTGCCCAGCCCCGCAGTCCACCCCTGGCACGTCGGCTGTGGGTCTGCCACGGAGCCTGGGAAGGTGGTGGGTGCGTGAAGGGCGGGATTTTCCTTCTCTAATGCTTTAACAGGAACTGGAGAGAGACTGTACTTTCAGCTATTCTGGAATATTCCAATTCACCCAAGATGAGGTATGACCCATATGAAGATACAGACTTTCCTTTATATTTGGAAATTTTCAGTGTCTCAAGAGAGATATTAGCAACATATACAAATATTTTATTTGTATATGCAAAAGAGGAGCAAAGATTGACTCTTAAACTGACCATCTCCAAAATTCATATCCTTTCAGACCAGTCCTTTATCCAGATAGCATTCATCAGGTCTGCTTTTTCACATTACTAAAATACATTCCAGCATTGGGCAAAGAAAACAAAGATTTCCTAAGAAAACCCAACACTGGGAGAAATTCAAGGTGTACAAGCATTGTAGCATGTCTGGGCTGCATTCCAAATGACAAGGGCTAAGATAAGGGATTGGGGAATTTTAAAAAGGCAAAACTTCACTGAGCTTCCTTTTGGGACCCATAAATGTGAAACTCGGTGACTGCGAACCTCTGGGAACCAGGGAACAGATGCCCAAGTCATTCCCTCTTCTGAAGGCCTTTTTTCAAAAAGAAAAAAAAAATCCCTTGGGCATCCACAGCAATATTTGTCTGAGTGAGAGCATGGCAACAGCTGCATGCCTGAGCACTGCGCAAAGCCGACTTGAGCACAGCTTGCCACAGCTTGCCTCACTCGCACAGTCCTGGGAATATGCTTGTTATAATAAATGCTGTCAGTCTATGTATGTTAAGACTTTCCTGTCTTTAAGCAGAAAACTTAAGAAAGGATGAAGTAGCAATAGTCCTTATCAGCCTAGTGTATTCAGCAGCCAAGAGTGGACATCACAAGCTGATGGCACTGAAACTCCATACCAGCTCTGAATTTGATTTGAGAAGTCCTTTTGATCACTGATAAGAAATAAGGAAAATTCTCAGTCCCTGAAATACAATTCCTATTTTAAGACTGAATTGATCTTTACAAAGCACAAACTCTGTTTCTTTAGCCTTACCGTACATACCTGTGAAGTGCATATTATAAGCAAGAGCAACTAAATTAACTTCATAACACTGCGGTGGGATTTCAGGGGAAAGAAAAACAAATAAACAACATTTTTATGTGAAGATACATACTTTTTCATAACATCTCTGCTCTCTGGGTGAGGACAACTATGCTTCCAGCACACTGTTCTCACTCATTTAATAACGGGATACAATTTTGGATTGTGTAGATGTTGACAGAAAGCAGAAGTGACAGAAAGCTCGGGAAGCTTTGCTTTTAGTATTTGCCTTTTGGAATGGAAATACTCGAAGAAAACCTCTAGGCTGATAAAATCTGTCATTTGAACATCAAATAAAAATAAATAAACCCAGCTTTACCAGCCACTAGAAAAAAACCCAAACATTTCCATTGTGAATTGCAATAATATCTGGTTTAGGCCTTCTCTGTTTCAGGCATTTCATGAGTTCCCTTCTGCTTTGGGGATCCAAATACTCTGAATTTGCCAAGTAATGTAGCAGCATTACCTCAAGTTATGTTAAACCACCTGCACAGCTGGAGTTTGAAGTCCACAACCTGAAAACAAGGCACAAGCAGGATTTGATGAAAACCCCAACCAAAGACCAACCCACAAAGACACAGATCAGGGTCTCCTGACCATGGACTTTGCTATGGCAATACTCAGCTGACCTGGAGACAGCTCTGCTGCTTCTCCTATAAAACCTGTTTCATCTCTAAGACCAGCACCAACCCTTAAAGCTGCAGGAAGATCCATCCATCTGATGAAACAGAATGGATTAATAAGGGTTAAAAACTAATTCCTTATGCACTGAAGCATGTTGTTTTTTAAAGCCCTACAATCATAATATTTAATTCTGACAAACACAGGCTATTTAAGCGCTTAACTTTGATCATCTTGACTTTCTAAACTTAATTCCATAAATACAGAAATGTGTATGTACCTTTTAGACAGAGGCAGTAATTACAGCTGACAGCTGTGAGAGCATTTTACAGGTTTCAGTAATAAACCTATCTATCCCTATTAAATATTAATATTCCATCTCTCCCTATTCCCTATTATATCATCAGTCACACCAGTTTTAGGAGGAAGGTCAGCAAAAACAAGATAATAAGATTTTTGTCATTTTTTTTTAAATACAGACTGAGCAGTTTATAGATGTTAATAAAACCCCTGACAAGAGAAACACTATTTATTAACAGGACTGATATACAAGCAGGAAAAAATAAACAGAACATTTTCCTGCCTTAAATTTGTTTATCTATTGTATAAATATCAGAGGTCATATTTCAGGCAGGGTAGGAAGGACATTCAAAGGAAGGTGAAATGAAAATACACCCTGGTCCTTCTCCACGCTGCTAGCTCCCAGCCTCTCCACAGGGACTCGCAGAAGCCTGCGCTGAAAGCTGATGCCACTCTGCGAGGCAGGACACTCGGGAGCCAGGTAGGGCTGCTTGGGTAGGAGAGTGTCAGGATAAGGACTTCGATAAAAACTGCGATGCCACTGTTTCTCCCCGTCTCTGGTTGAGAAGGTACACAAGAGGCAGTCTTCCAGATCTGCCATAAACTTGAGTATGTTCAGCTGTCATGTTTCTCTTTACCTCACCAATTATTTTCATGTTTTCCTAATAGAGAAGGATGACTCTGGCAAGTGTAAGTGCACACAATACCCACAGACATGGTGGATCATTTGCAATTATTATTTCCATTTTTTGACTTAATAATTACTTAATAATTACAACCCTCCTCCTGGCGCACAGCTCAGAAGCTGACTCACTTGACATACAGATTTTTCTACTGAAAAAAATGCTGGTTTGATAAAAATCAAGAAGTTTCAGAGGAATATACTTCCCGCAAATTATTTCCCAACAGTTAAACTGAAATGTATCTTTTTATGTTTGAAATTTTTGTACAATCTATACAAAGTTCAAGAAAACTCATACTATTAAGGACACTTCAGTTTCCTCTTCACCAATTGTTTCACCCACATAACTTTCATATCATCCTTCTGAAAGGTTAAAATAAAATACGTTTTCAAGTTTCTTTTTGTGGGAATTTTAGTGATCAACTTGTCACTCCAATTTGGTTGAAAACAAGAAGTTGGGAAATTTGGACTTGTTCCTAGAATCTGAATTTTTTTGTTAAAAACTAATCATTGAGGAAACCACTATTTATTTTTGGTTGCCAAATTTTACAGCTAGTCACATTTTTTTCTCCAGTTCAGTCTCTTCTCTACCTCCCTGCCTTCCCCAACAGCCCTCCAAGCCTGGGGAAAGGGCAGGCAGCTAAAAGTGGGGTTATTTTAGGTGCCAGACAGAGAACAGGAAAGGCTGAAATTCTCCAGTCGTCTGTCAAACGCATTTTTGATCTGGGGAAAGGGAAAAACAAACACATCAACAGGTACTGCTTTAAAATGGAACTTCACTACTGCTACCCATAAACATACCAGCTAATCTTTTCTATTAGCTGATTAAGCTCATCCTTACAACTAGTTGCTTTCTACTTTCAGTGAATCTGGTAGAAAACTCCTCCAGAACCTTCCACCTAATTACAAATTTTCTTTTAGTTTGTGCATAACCCAGTTACAACCTGTTATTCTTACAGCAACTCTGCCCTTTTTCCCAAAATAGGTATTTCTTTCACTCCCAGATGTTAACTCCCCTAAGTCTTATCCATGGCAATTAAATCTTACAAGCTTCATTTTGCTCAAAGATGACTCTCAATAGTAAGGCTTCTCACTGCCCTGATTATCCAAGTAACCTCTCTCTGCCTTCCAAGTTTTAAGGCATCTTAAGAGTTATCTTCAGATTTTCTCCATATCTCCTTTGAATTCCAGAGACGAACAAACAGAGGATTTCACCTTCAAACCCACCATTTCAGGCACATGGCATCTGCCTGTACCTTCCACTGATTGATTAGTAGGTTAGGATTGCAGGACCCACTTTTTTCGGTGCTTATCAATCACTTTTTTTTTTTTCCCCTCCTGTGATAACTTCTGCGAAGCACAAAAGAATCCTTTAAATTATAGAAGCCAAAATGTAGAGGAAAGTTCCTCTTTTGGAAAGATGCCTATTTTTGAATACACACACACGTATATAGATATTGTCCACACCACTTTTTTCCTTTTTTTTATTAATTGAAAAACATTTTTGACAACAAATTTTGAGTCAGCTTCAGTGCTTATTACTGGCTTCAATTTTCTTTTACTAGGGGATATAGTTCCATTAAATCAGTGTCTGCAAGATTGGAGTCCAGGAGAATTCCATCCTATTTCATGCTTCATTATGAAAGATTCATACAGCCCTACTCATCATGTTTCTACAGTCATCTACATCAACTTTAGCGTACTAAAATGTTGTACGGTACAAAGTGACACGTTGAAATGATCAGTCAAGTTCACTGGGCTTAACCACTCTGACAATGATATGTAATCTTACTTGGTTAGGGATAAAAAGACATCCTAATCAGCATACAAGAGCAATCTTTATTGTGGTAATTAGCATTTACCAAATTGCAGCATTAAGCTCAAAACGTTGAGAAGTGCCCTAGAGGCAGAAGTACAGGAGAGAGATCACCTGCAGGCCACGGAGAATGGAAGCTGCCTTTGTGCTAGAAGCAGCCCTGCAGTGATGTGAGCACCACATGCCTGAGCTTGTTTTCTACAGGGAATGGTGGTAACAGGATTAGTTTCTACAACATGACATGTTAATAAACTGCCTCTCACAAACACACACACACCCTCCTCAAGGAAAAAAAAAATCCCCAAACCAAAAAAACCCAAGTCATTCCTGTGTAAGACAGACTGAATTATTTAACCGATGTAAGAAGTACCTGGAAAGCAACACTCAAGTGCACAGTTAAACATTTGAAGTCCTTAGCCAAGTACAAGCTGGTATTTTATTTTACCTTGGTTTTCGATTGCATGTAAGATACCAACTGAGAAACATAAAACAGGACTGGAACTAGAAGCTAACAAGGGTCTGTCAAAACAGGGTTGTGTCATCATATTCTTGATCTTTGCTTAACATTGTACAGCTGGACAATCTGTGTGTAGATGCGTGTATATGCACAGGGGAGGTTTAGGTTGGATATTAGGAAAATTTTCTTCATTGAAAGTGTTAGCAAGCACTGGAACAGGCTGCCCAGGGAAGTGGTGGAGTCACCATCCCTGGAGATATTTAAAAGATGTGGAGACGTGGGGCTTAGGGACATGGTTTAGTGGTGGACTTGGCAGTGCTAGGTTAACAGTTGGACTTGATGATCTTAAAGGTGTTTTCCAACCTAAATGATTCTATGATTCTATATGTGCCTGTGTTAGTGTTTTAACCAAGTCTGAGTCAAAAACCATTAGACTGAAGGAAGTGCAGGTGCTACGAAGTCCAACTCTCAAAGACATTGTAAATTCCTTCAGCCACCCTCCATGACACAGATCAGTTAAGGCTTCTGAGAAAACCACTCGCAAGCTACAAATTGCCAGAACAGTGGGTTCTACAGCTTTGGTTTGGTTGTTTTTTTTAAAATCTTCATTCTGTCATTTTGTCTATGAGAGACTACCTGGAGTGGCTCCTACAGCAGATAACTCTATATAGTAATGACCTAGTAATGACATCGGATACCTAAATATTCAAGCATTCTAGGAACATTCAGTTTCTTACTAGATTGATACCATTAGAGAAAGGAGATCATTCACCTACCATGACTACTACTTTTTATCACTCGTGCCATTTCCCATTCCTGGTTTTGCTACCTTCCAGTGATCAACATTTTCATTTATACACTTGTGCCATTATTTTACTAGGAGAAAAACTTGAAAAGACCTTACTCTGGGGCTTCATTTGCATTTGATGATTGCATTTAATAGCCCTGTGGGCTAAAAGCCAACTGATGAAATTTTCTAATTCATGATGGCAGAGGAGGATGTTAAATCCATTATCATCAAAAAGAAATGACCAAGTGTCAAGATAGTTTTCACAGTTCCATTCCTGTCCTTTCAGACCAGTTAAAGCTCCCAGAATTAGGTTAGTCAATGGTGCAGACTAGTTCCTCGGTTAACATGTCCAATGGTGCTGTCGGACACTATGCATGGACTACATCAGTCATGCTGCTGGATCCAGTTACTGGAAATTTAAAAAACAAGCAAACCAAAAGATACACAATTAATTCTTTACACTTCAGAGCTCTTAATGAAAAAAGAAACATTCTGTCTTTATCCTTTTTCCATTTAAAAACAAGTGTACCCAAATAAAATGCATGAGATGAGGAACATAGGTATTTTCTGTACTGTATCATTTGTCCTTCTTACTATCATGACACAGGAAAATTAAAGCAGCTTTGTAGCGTTCTCAAACTTGACTAGATAAATCACAGGGTAAACACAGGGCTTTATGATACTCCTCAGAGATCAGTCCCATAAGGTTGGCTGGATCCTCATCTCCTCCTTGGTCTCATTTTGACAAAGCCTCCCTGCTGAACAAGGAGTCGTTCCAGGCTGGCAGACTCGCTGTTGCTGGTGTTAGTAAGATTTTACATCAACCTTTTTAGTTCTTTCAAAATATCTACTCTTCTTTCCTTTTCTCTATTAACTTCAACAATACTATAAACCTCCACAAATAGTACAGCCAACCAGCATTCAAAAAAGGTCAGCTGAGGACCTCTGCAGACCATGCTTCAACATGAAGTGCAAGCAAGTAACTAGAAACACAGCAAAATCAGGTATATTTTGCATTGACTGTTCAGTTCTACAAGGTTTGCATTCTGCAGCATACTCAATCTTTTAACTCAAGTGGTGGAGGTTCTTGTTTTGAGAAAAGAAAAAGCCATGTGAGTGGCCAGCCATGTATAGTTCCAAAAACAAAACACAGAGGAAATAAGAGAAGTCTCACTCTGACATTCATTTATTCATTAAGATGCTAGAACAGTATTTTTGCCAGTCCTCTTGTATGTACTTAATGTGGCCAGTAAGGACATTTAGGCTCTAAAGAGAAATACGAAAGAAGAGAAATTATGAACAGTCCTCCTTCACTCCCCAAAAGAACTGAAATCCATTTCAAAACAACAACAGAATCCTCAAAAATGTGGGTCAAAGAAAATGCATAAAAAAAGTTTCACTTAACAACAGCATTTTCCCTTCCAACCAAATTCCCAACTTTTGTCTTAGGCAGTCAGACTCTTCACTCTATTAATAGCTAAATGCATGATAAATAATACATTATTCAAAAGGAACTTGTACGTTCACATTTGGTACAAGACTTGCAAACTACTGGCACTGTCTTCCACCTGATTTCAAGTGACATGCCCAAAGTCTTTGCAAGGAAAAATAAATCTGCCCATTCAGAACAGATACTGTCTCTGCCCAGCTGAATGCATCTTTTTCTTGCAACCAAAGAAAGAAGAAATACTAAGTTTAAAATGCACTTCAAAGGGGAGGAGAGCACATAAAAAAGGATGATGTGTCCTATTCAATTCGGGTCACACCACTTCCAAAAGGACGTAGCAGAATTATGAAAGTTTCAGAGATGGGCAATAAAAATGATTAAAGTCATACTGATTCTTCTGTATCAGTAGAGATTGAAGAAGTTGGGACTACTTAGATCAGAGAAGCAAAAGCAAAGGTAGAGATGACATGAAAATAAAGAAGACAATATGATAAAAGGTACAGCAAAGATAAATTGAGGTCTACCATTCAGTCTCTTTCATAAAGCAAGATCAAGGATATGTTCACCACTATCAGAAGGTTGTAAAACTGACACAACACATTATCCATCTGTGGAACTTAAGAGTACATGATATCATCAATGTCAAGAGTTCAGGCTGAATAAAAAAGCCAGACGGGTTATGCATGCACAGGTTCCAAGGGCATTTTTAAATTTTTTTCATTAATGTTCTGATCTGTCCAAATGAAACCCTTTTCTTGGTCTTTTAGACAAGAAATTCCTTGGACTCTGATTTTGATAGTGTCAAGAATACTTAATTTTCAGTTTATCAGGTGGCCAAACCACTTCACTTTTTATGCAGTCATAAATCATAAAACAACAGAAATTGAAACAAAACATTCTGATTTCACTGGTGTCAGTAATTCCATGACAAAATATGTGTATCTCGTATTAAACTTTTAAATGTCTTTGTGGTCTACATTGGAAGAAAATAAATTTATAAATACTGGAATTTCAGAAGTGAGGCTTCCCATTTCAGCTAGCACCTTTCCATAAATATTGTAAATATCAATACTTTCAATGTGTCTTTAGTATGAAAATAACCCACATTGCCAAGAACGTCGACTGAAATAGTATCAAACATGAACTAACTGCAAACGCAAACAAGAAAACAAAACGGTGTGTACTAACAGCATCTGTTTTGGCAATGCATCTCTATTACAAAGCTAACAAGGCCTCTGTGAGATCAGCTCAAGTTGGAAGGGGCCCATAAGGATCAAGATACTGGACGTTCATTCATTCCTTAAGTGAATATAATACACCTCAAGGCACTAGCCAATTTTAAACAACGTATGAGAGTAAACTTTTCCTATTTTCCACTCTTCTCAGTTCACTAGGGAGTTTAGCACAGTCAGCACCAGGAAGAGAAAGCCCCTCTTCCTCGTGCCCATGGTGGCAGGGGAAGGCTCATCCTTAGCCTACAGCTGCTTACACACCGCATTGACCGAGCTCCTCTCAGGTCTGGAAACAACGCCTTGTTTGGTTAGTGAGGCTGCAGGCACCACATTGTGGTGAAGCAGCTTCAGAAACCAGAGTCACACAGAGACGTCTGACTATCCTGCAGTAGCTCTGGGCTAGAGAGCCTTTGAACAGGAGAGAAGATACTTGGTGGCAGCAAAGCGGAAGAGAAAGTCTATCCACAGGAGAAGATAGCAGGAATGTCACTGATATATCACTTTACATCTGTGTTACTATTTTCTTGTTGCTATGAGAATACAAAAGAAAGCGGTTACCATTTTGTATTCAAAGACCCATGTAAAGTCTAGGTGTGAACAGTATCATTTGT
>VZTV01100378.1:0-14096 GCA_013400875.1 Anhinga rufa
ACATTGGTCACAATTTTGCTACATCCTTACCCAAACTTGCTATTTCTGCTATGGTTATTTGCTTTTTCTGGTATGTAGGCAATCTCATCTTTACACATTATTGCTGACATAGTTCCCCAGGTACTGCTGCTGGCGTTGCTAGGCTTGGCTCCCCGAAAGGGCCCTGGTGCTCCTGTCCAGTTACCTGTCTGATTTGGCCATGCCTCACAGCGCTATCTGTAACTTTATCGTTTTCTTGCATTGTTATTTAATACATTCAGCACTTTCTTGTGTCACACCTAGTAGTTTTCCATGTCCCATTTAGATATTTAGACCTCAGCCAGAGCTTTGTCATCTGCCTGCAGCCCCAGCATTCCCAGCAAGGACCCACTGAGCAAAGGTGCAGTAGGCATGGAGAAAGTATTGCGTTGCTCCATTTATTTCAATACTGATTAATCTAGGCCCTTTAGGGTTTCTCTATTAAAAAATTAACTCTCCTAGCATATATGTTATTAAAACATAGCCTTTTGGAGCTGAAAAGCTTTTTTGATCTCTTCAAGGAGAACATATGCAGAAGGTCTAGGCACATCTCTATTAGTCCTTGTCACAGACATTGTTGCTTCTCCGTTCAGGATCAAATTTCTTAACAAGTTCTTTGTCTTACTTCTGGAGACTATTTATGGCTCATGACTCAGTGCTCACGCAGATCTCTCCCTGGAAAACACTTGTGACAGGAGCAGCTTGTCTTAAATTCTTCTAAGAGAAGCTGTTCTTTTGGAAAGCATGTCTGCATTTGGAAGTATCCGTCCAACAGAGTTTGGTCAGATTAGTCGCCGTTCATTGCTGTCTAGGATAATGCTTTGCAGCTCAGCCTTATTAATTCTCAAATGAGACTGAGCAATGCTTCAGAAGAATGCTTAGCTTGATCTACCAGTGCCTTGTTTGGCAGCAACACATCTACTGTTTTAGATGTGAACAAGAGGAGGAAGAGCACCTAGTAATTCTTCACTGACTGCTTACTTTGGCAGAGGCACAAATATTTAAAATGAGGAACTGTTGTGTTGTTACTTGCATACCTTATTCAGCTCTTGCTTTGGACTGAGAATTTTGCTGGAAAAAAGAGTGAAAGAATATCTTGCAAAATTCCAATTATCTTTTTTTTTTTTTCTCCTTATTCAGTACAAACGGCTCTCTGACCTTCCTAGCGGCTGCTTGCCTAAGTCAGAAACACCCACATGTGGCAAATATTCAGGGATGAAGCTTTTTAGCAAAAAAAAACCCCAAACAAGCAAACCCCAAACCAAAGCAACCAAAAAACCCAAAAGGTATTTAGGCTATTGAGTTCAATGAAAGCAGATCCAGGAGGGAAAACTACAAGAATACAGTTCTTCCTATGTCAAAAATAAATAAGAAAAGGAAGGGGAATTCCCCAAATCACAGTGATTAGGCATTAATTCTGTGAACTGAGGTTACCCCATACATTGAGCTTCAGTGAAAGTATAGCACAGTAATGGATGGATGTGTGCCAAATGGTGGCTCCCTGAGGTAGGAGCCATTACAGCTAGCCTATGGAAAGAAATAATGCTTGGCTATCCATAAGTGCACCTGGAAAGCATCCATCATAATTACTTATATTGTGCAGGCTCATTAACATTCAGCTCACAGAAGCTAATGGCTAAAAAAAAATCAATGTTGCTAGTTGAGGGAATGGGAGAATGGGAAAGAAAGAGTTTGTTTTTTTTCCCTTCAGGCTGTTTGGAAGAGAGCTGTTTCTACCATGAAACATTGTCCAGAGGGGTGAAAAAATAAATAGGGGGAAAAAAGGCAAAGAGAAGAAAAGAAGTAAATTCCTATTGTAAGCTGGGAGCAGCAGGCTTTGCAATGCTGTTCTGGTCTGTTTTACCACAGAGAAATGGTTCACAATGAAAAAAAGTGGAAGAAGCTTTCTCTAACCTCTCAGTTTGGCAAGAAATTAGTATTGTAGACTAGCTGGGCCAGTATTACTCACCTAAAACATGTCCCAGATGGTAGCAGAGGTTTAACAGTCACAGCGATGTGATGTGTTTTCTAGCAAAGCTGATGTTTTCCTCTCTTTTCTTTTTCCAAGCTACTTTGGCAACTGTTACCCAGCTTGTTTCAGATATTCCTTGGAGCAGGGTAGGACTAGTCGATGTCTTCTGGATTTAGGGCCAACAGTTCCCAGAGCTGAAGAACACATACAACAAAGAAAGGGAGAAAAGTGACCTCCAGTTTCCATCAGGTTTTAAAACCAAAGCCCTGAAAGATCCAGGATCTGTTTAAACTGGGATTTGCTTGTGGGAAAGCAAGAGGCACTTACTGGGGACTGACCTGCCTCAGGCACAGATTACAAGGGTGCCACGAAGGCAAGAAGTAGCCAGGGGTTTGCACAGTGCTGTGCAGCCTTGGTGAAGTGATGGTGCGTCAGCCTGCAATAACATCTTCTAACATTTAATTTAACATCTTGGTGGAAACATATTGTTGACAGCAAGCTGCATCTCTCTCAATGATGGGGAGAGATCAGCACCCCTGTAGAACAATCTATTGCACCTGTTTTGTTACAGTGTGGCTTGTCGTCTAGATTACGTGTCCAGTTAACATGTCTAACTTTTAGTTGGTTAAAAATTGGTGAGATTATTCTGGGCCTATATCACTTGCATCTCTTAAAAAGCCTGAAAGAGGCAAAAAATGCAAGTTCTTTTTGTTTAGTCAGGGAGTAAGGATTCTCATAACTCGTTAACAGGACATAGTGTCTTAGAGAAGCAAGTTATGTTATGGCTTGCTTGGGACCTTCAAGTTCTTGTGTAACTTATTTTTTCAAAGTCCCAAACTTCTCTAAGAGTAACTTTTCTGACACATTTTTCATGAAGTGGAGCCGAAAAGAAGGAAATTATTTTGAAGCCATAATCATGAAGGTCAGGAAAAGAAATGAGAGCAAGGTGTGCAAGATTTATACTCACTTGTTCCTCTGGGTGTCTTTCAAGTAATTTGGGAGGAATTCAGTTTCAGGTATTATAAATGTGCTGTGATGAATAGCATTGCAATTTAAACATTATCAATGCGACCTGTAGGTGGGTTCAGAGATCACATACAGGCTGCTGAATGGTAGAAATAGAGCTAGTTAATATTCTGATGTGTTTTCTGCATAAATCAATGCAAGATTGAGATGGTAGGTGTTTGAATATCTGCACGCCTTTTATTTTATAGATAATGTAATTATATTCTCACTTCAGCTCACCTATAAAAAGAACTCAAATTTGCACTAAAAGATCTTTACCTCTTTTCTGCTGATCATTGCTTAGCAAAGTATTTCACACAAGAGGTTTGTTATCTTTAATAGCACTAAAATTACTTAAAGCAATTACCTGCATAATTTTAAACTCTACAGAGGTTATTAAAATAGTCTCATGGCAACTGTAAAGAAATATGAAAATAAGTAAAGACTAAATTGTATTTTGTCTCAAAAAGTCATTTGCCTTAAAGCATGTTTGGTCTTTAATTTCTAAATAGGCAGCATTACCTCCCAAACTGTATACCCTCCTCGATGTTTGACCTTCCACATGCCAACATTAAAGGTGGGTCTGTTCTTAAAATAACCATTTCAAGTTCAGGACAAACAAAAAACCCCATGTATTGAAGAAAAACCTGCATGGCCACCTAACAATGACAACCTTAGACAGAAATGAACCTGAGCTTTGAAAATCTACTATTAAGTTTTTTCTTACTTTAGTATGGAGTATCAGAAATGAACTACTTAAAAGAAGACTCAATGCCGTATCCTTCATGCGGCTTTGATTATTTTTATTTCTCTTTATCTTATAGCACCCAGTGACATAGGTCAGCTGAGGAAGAACTTTCTGTTACTGAGGTTTATTAACTGTTGTTCTAGGCTCCCACCAGACAGGGGGGAATTATGCAGGAATTTGTGGAATTATCAGAAAACCTTGTTGCTTAAAGTCCTAGAAAATGGTGCAGTCTAGTAAGACAATCTCATTGCTACCCATGATGGGTCCCCTGTACTGGTGCTCTTATGATTTACATCTCCCACATCAACACACTAGTGCAATGTGGAGCTGAAGGTGTGGCTTTTTATATAATAATGATATTGAAGGAAATTAGCATAGTTCTAATTAAGGGATGAAAGGAGCAATTAATTTAGAGAGTTTTGGCTTCTATGCCAGAGATGTTACCCCAGCAGGCCTCCTGGAGCAGGGCAGGAACATGTTCAAAGCACAATGCTACAGCATGACAATAGCATCAGTGAATGTGAAAGCAAAATTAATTGAAATAATGGAAAAACTAGAGCAATTATGTTACCGTTTCATTTATTTTTGCATGTACTGTTGAGATAGTACATTTGTAATATCTGCCGCAATTAATAATCTCCTCTTGCTGCACAGTTGTTATTAAACCAAGTAGTTTCTTATACTATTTTTCCTTCACTGAAGAGCCCAATACTAGAAAACTTGGAGGCAACATTCCTCCTAACTTCATGCAAAGTCCAAGGTTAGGTGGCAGTTTGGTCATGATGTGGTGCTTTTCCTCTGTTAGGCTGTGACTTGAAATCAATTACAATCACAGTGGAAGAGCTAAAAGTTGCTGATTCAAGCAGCCCTTTTCTGGCAATTTTGCACTTAATGCTTCCTTCCCTCCCACCTTCACAGATAAAAGCTGGAATCAGAGATCAAAACTTCCTCAAGTTGTTAAGCTTCTGGCATCTGCAAAGCCAAGAGTTCAGAGACTATGTCAAAATCATTACCTGCAATTGAATGAGAAGCACTTCTTTTTGTTCGCAGTCATACAGGCAGGTCCTCTTTCTATCGTTTTCATACAGTTTCATAGAGTTTGAGGCTAGAAGGGGTGATTAGGCCATCTAATCTGGCTTGCTGTGAATTGCAAGTCATTGCATCCTACTTAGAGTCTCCCAGGTGACTTGAAACTCAAGCATTCATCTCCTCAGGCAACCAAACCATTGGGCATTAGAAGCAGGGGAAATGGAAATAAAATTAATATCTGAGGCTCTTGCAATGGCATGGAACTAGCTCATAATGCTTGGTATGGCCAGGTAAGCATCTGATTCTCTGTCCCAGTGCTCCAGAGAAAGCCAAAATCCAAATGAACAAACCAACAGCTCTGTTACCATCTCCAATTTTCATTTCACCTCTCCAAGCTAAAATCAGTAGACTAAAGGTGAGTTTCAGTCAGGTACCCCACAATTATACATGTTTTAGGGTACCCCACGTGCCCTGCAGAAACTGTTCCAGAAGAGCCAAGGTCTCCTGTAGGTCCCGTGTAGTATCTGCCAGCTCTGAGCTCTCTGAGATACCCTAGAGCATCTCAGATACCTGTGTTTGAGGTAATTAATTAGACAACTGAATCCTGCTCTAGACTTCGTACTGTAAGACCCATATTATAGATATATCATGTGTAAATGGTGGGAGTTTTCTAGTTTTTATAATAAATAACATGTAACACGTGGTATTTAATATTATTTTATATAGCACATTAATCAGATATTTAAGGATTAAAATAATTAAATTAGAGGACTAATTAGTCTCAATCCCAGAATTCAGACAAGACTCGCAAATAAACTTACAGGTCTAGCACATGCCTAACAAAGGTAATGCTATACACTTGTCAAATAACAGAATTTATACATTAAAAAGGCAAAAAAATGGAGTTAACCATATACAGACTTTCTAGCGTGGCTGTAATAGTAAGGAAGACTTCAATTTTTTCAGAGGGGTAGAATAATTAAAAACAGGGAGATAAATGGAACAAAATGAAAACAGGGATTTGTTACATAGAATTCATTGCTATATAACTTATCTTCTTTGATATTTTTTTTTTTAGACAATGATAACATTTTTAATGTGTCTAGACTTCAATGAACATTTGTAACTACCACATGGGGAAGTTGGGATTAGTACAGAAATCCTACAGGAGATAAGGAACTGCATAGAAGAGAAATAGTGTGTTTGGTTGAAAACTGAACTATCAGGTAGGAGGGATGTTACTCCTGGCGCTCTACACATCTTTAGATCAAGAGTATTTAACTTTCAGTTGCTGTCCTTGGCATAAAAAGTGAAATAATGGGGTGAAACTTGCTGATCACATTGAGCAAGGAGGAGGACAAGGTAACATGCAGGACGACATGAAATTCATTCAGTTGAATGAAATTCAGTGCTACAAAAAATGCAATATCATTCACTCAGGAATGGATAACAAGAATTCCTGCTGTAGGCTTGGAGACCACCAATAGAGAAGAAGGAAGACGTGGTTGTACTTGTTGATCTTAGGATGGTTACGGGCCTTCAAGATCACACACTCACAGAACGGTGGGGGTTGGAAGGGACCTCCAGAGATCATCTTGTCCAAACCCCCTGCGTGAGCAGCACCCCCAGAGCAGGGGCACAGGACCGCGTCCAGGCGGGGTGGGAATCTCTCCAGGGAAGGAGACTCCACAGCCTCTCTGGGCAGCCTGGGCCGCTGCTCTGGCACCCGCACAGCAAAGGGGTTTTGCCTCAGATTTCAGTGGAACTTCCCGTGTTCCAGCTTGTGCCCGTTGCCCCTTGTCCTGTCGTCGGGCACCGCTGAGAAGAGTCCAGTCCCATCCTCCTGACACCCGCCCTTCAGACACTGATCAGCACTGAGGAGATCCCCCTCAGCCTTCTCTTCTCCAGGCTGAACAAGCCCAGGTCTCTCAGCCTTTCCTCCCCAGGGAGATGCTCCATCCCCTGAGCATCCTTGTGGCTCTGCGCTGGCCTTGCTCCAGCAGCTCCCTGTCCTTCTGGAACTGGGGGGCCCAGCACTGGACACAGCACTCCAAATGCGGTCTCCCCAGGGCAGAATCCAACCCATCATAGACTGTAAAAGTTAATAGTGCGAAAAGAAAATGGGATATGAAGGTATCTCACAGAAGGTATTTTCAGCAGAAACTGGGAATTATATGGTGCTGTAAGATCTCATTTAGAATGATAACATACAGTCCTATTCACACATATTCAAGAAGGATGAACTTAAATTGAAAGAGATGATGGAGAACATACCTTAGTAAAAAAAAATAGTAATAGCTTTGCTTATTTAACCTAGAAAACTGTAATTTAAGGGGAATGAGACTATATTGACACAATGATAGAAAAATGACTTTGTAACTACATCAGGAGCTTTAACACAAGATGTTTAAGATAAACAGCTATCCTGACAGAATAGCAAATAGCTTTAAAAGGACCATGGCTAAATTTCACCTGGATGTTTGAAGGAAGTTAATCTGCAGAGGGTTGTAGTTCTGGAATGACTTTTCAACAGAGACAATAGGAGTAAAAATATAGTTTAATATGGAGCCTAATGCATTTGAGGTTGTAGATCTAGCATGTAGTTGCCTAACATGCATGGGGAAGGGACTGGTTGACTGAGGAAATTTCTCTCCATTTTATGTCCTACAATCAAAAGTGTAATTTTTTTGTCTCTGATCAACCTAACCTGTTGCTTGTTTATTTGTTTGGCTTTTTTATTTTTTTTTAAATATCTTTTCATTTCACAACACATTTAGGCCAGAATTGATTTGGTCTTTTCTTGGAGTTGATGACAATTGATGTTCTTTCATTTGGGTTTCAAAGGCATGAACCACATGATCAATTTATGCCTTGCCACAACTCACCTCAGGATACGATATATACCTGGCATCTAGTTCCTGGGTAACAGATCTTTAGGACAGCTTAATGACAGATGCAGCTGTGCAAGTGGTGATGATAAAAAGAAATCCATATTTCAACTTTCGCTCAAAAGAGGAGACATTCAATCAGTAATTCCGAGGGAGGACAAAGGCAGAAATGTGAAAGATTTCGGCCTCTGCTCATTTTTATAGCTGTCAATAGAAATAGTTTATGTTGGCTCCAAGATTTAGTCAACGACAAGGGGCAGATAGCCTGTTTGTCACTAAGAGCATTTTAATGCAAGCTTAATGAGGTCTGAGATGTTATTGTTTGGAAACACTACATAATGTCGCTGACCTTTCTTTACAAAAGTTTGATGATCAGAAATAAAATGAAGATGAGAATGGCATACATGTCGGATCTGTGGCAAGGAAAACTGGAAGAATCAGAGAAACAACTTTGAGGTTAATGGCCCCAGTTCACCAAGCTTTATGCACATGTCTGACTTCAAGCATGTCAATGAGACACATGGATGTATATAAACCAAATCATCTGCCTAAATTGGCCCCATTTTTAATCTCTGTCTGGGATGAGACCCAAAAGGATAAATACAGTAATTGGCTAGAAAGAAAAGTAAAACTTACATAACTTCCTGTTATTCACTGACATTATGAAATGTCAGCAGAGGGTTCAGGTCTGCACAGAGCTCAGATCACTCAGTGTGCAAGTAGGCAACAGGGAAGCTCCCATTAGATGTGAAATTCCAGTTAAATGTTCAAATGATGGTTTGTTTTGGAAACATGCAGCTAGGTTTTGCTCTGTTTCTCTGGCCGTGCTTGGTTGCCCCTTGCAGTGCAGAAGAGAGCTGGGACATGCAATTGAGAGAAAAGCTCATCGGAAAGTGCTTTGAGCAATGGGATATAAGGACAGGACAGTGAGAAGGGAGATATCCCAGACAAACAGCACCGATTGAGAGCGGTAGTAAAAAAATATTAATCTATAGCTTGGTTTCAATAGGAAGAAGTTTCACCTGTCTTTTAGGCAACGAAGTTCAGGGCAGCAGTGTTCTGGTGCAGATCAGAAACAAAATGGTACTTCAGATAGGGAATGGTGCAAACTTGGGCAGGTGCTGGAGTAAAGATGGGATAAATTGGCTTTTACCTGCTTCCCTGGACATGTTGCTCTAAGGATACTTGCCACGGTACCCGGTCTCACAGGTGCTGTTAGTGGTCCTATAGTGACCACGAGGGGAGCAGGATAAAGCAAATGCATGTGCCACTTACCTCAGGGAGTCCATTGCAATTAGCACCTGTGTGGAACCATGGGTGGCCAAAAAGTTGATGATTCACTGCTCTCCAATGTACGGTATTCAAACACTGCAACCCGTGGGCAGGTAATTGGACACTGACGCCTTTTCTTTAAACTATTTGCTGGAGCATTGGAAGATTTTGTTAGATGTTTTATCTTTTATGTATCATTCACATAATTTTGTCAGTTCTCCCTACAGAGCAGTGATGCTTTTTCAACCTATTTCTGATTTTTTTTTTTTTTAAGAGGGCATACTCTCTGCTAGAACTGGATTAGGAACAGCTCTTCCTTTAAGCTACTTAGAGATGACTTTTAAAGGGCAGAAAGGGAAGGAAGAGAAGGAGTTACATCTGACTTCATGAGGCAAAGTAAAGGGCAGTATTATAATTTTCCTGTTTCTAGCATAGCAGCAGCCTACTCAGGCCAGTGATCTATGCCTGGGAGGGAGACCATTTCTTTGACAGAGACATAGTAGGTGGGAAGGAAAAGACAGAAGAATTGTTCTGTATATTCGTGGAAAAACAAAGCTCATTCTGCAAAGAATAAAGGAAAGAAAGCCAGGAAACTCTTGTTGTTCACAGGCAAAGGAACCAAAAAGGTAATCTTTTTAGTAAATCCTTACACTAAGAGGTATACAGACTGCTTCATCCTCTCAGGAGAAACACCTCCACAGGACAAGCCTATGGCTGCTCTCAGCCAGTGCAGCAGATGTTCTATGGCTCTGAAAGTTTACAGGGTAGCTCAGTCCCACAGATGATTCAGTCTGCTGGGTGCAGGAATCACTATGAAATAAGGCTTTATATTGCAGTGTTGAAATACTCAGGGAAAATCTATTAAGGCAGAGCTAATTCAGCTGCAGGACGGGGTCAGCAGGCAGCACAGGGAGGAGAGCAGGAGGCTCTAATTTACACAAACTATCTACCATGAGCAAACACACCAGGGGTGACATTTAAATGGTCTCTTCACTGTGTTACCAAAACTAGCAGCATAAAAAAAGTAATTTGTGGATGATACTAAACTAGGGGGAGAGTCTGTTGTGACAAATGACAGGGCGGCCTCCCAGGGGACCTGGATTAATTTGAAGACAGGGCTAAAAGAAACTCCATGAGGTTTGGCAAGGGGAAGCACAAAGCTTTGTTCTTGGGGTGGAGAAACCAGCTGGGAGCTGACTGCCCGAAAAGTAGCTCCACTGGAGAGGACCTGGGTGTAACAGGGGCTGACAGGTAAAATATGATCCAGAAATGGACTCTTGCTGTGATGAGTCACATCCTGCATGGACAACAAGCAGGGGAAACTTATTTCCCGTGGCTGGTGCTGCTGAGGTTGTACCTGGAAAACAGTGTCTACACATGGAGAAGGACATGGAGGGGCTTGAATGAAGGGCCGCTATCTAGCCAGGGCTGGAGCAGGTGTGCTGCAGGGGTGGTTGAGGGAGCTGGGCTTGCCAGGGCTGGTAAACCAACAGCAGCCTGCAGCTCCTCAAAGGGCTGCTACGAAGATGAGAGCGCCGAGGTCTTTCTCAGCAATGGCTGAGGAGGTAGCAGGGACACAAAGTGCAGGTTGGGAGGCTCAGGCTGGGTTTTAAGTAAACCTTTATTTACCAGAGAGATGGTGCAGCCCTGGGAAAGGTGCCCAGAATTGCAGTGAAATCTGTCTGAGAAGGTTTCAAGACTCTGCTAGATGAAGCCATGCTGGGCAGATCTGTGTTACTGATGGTCCTGCTTTGAGCATGAAATTAGATTAGAGATTGCCAGAGATCTCCTCCAGCTAGCATTTCCATGATATTATGAAGAAACCAGAAGAGTGATCTGTGAGTTTTATCCTCTGAGTGACACCATGAAGTGTTATACTAAAAAATGTTTATATTTAAGCAGTAATACCAATGCCCAGGGCTTTTTTTCCAGGGATTAATGATTGACTGAGAGAGTTGATGGCTTGAAGCAAGCCTGCAGGGCATTAAGATAGTTAGCCATCAGTTTCATAGAAAATGCCAAAGAGTGAGGTTGTTACTGCAGTTGGAAGACCATGTTTTAAAGGGTACTAAGTTGTGGGGTTTGTTGTCATTTTTTATTTCCTTTGCTGTGAAATAATTTCTGCGGGAAAGGAAGAAGTATCAAAACAATTTCTCAAATTTGGCAGAAAGCGGGGTAGGGAAGGGGAAATGCCTCAAATGGTTAATACCAGAGATGGATGAAAGTGATTTGATGAGGATTTCAGGAGTTTTCTGCATACTCACTGCAAGAGGTCATCTAATATGAACGATGCTGAAGCAAAATTTTTAAAGGTTGGACAAATGTAGCCATTAGCAACTTCAACCAACCTTGAAAAGTTATTTACAGGAATTTATCTCAGGTTTTCTGCATTTATTTGTAAGCAGATTTTGCTTGTTTGGTTTGTTTTTTTTTTTTTAAATCATTTGCTCATCATTCAAAATTATTCAGTGATCTTTTCTGTGAGAAAGTTTTCTGTTGTGCACAGAAGTTTATTGCAACAGTGGCTTTCAAGATTTGCTCTTCTGAATTTCCCATTTATGTTTTGCTTTTCTTTTCCTTGAGCATTCCTGTGTGTGGAAATGAGCCCAGGAGGAAATCCGCAGAAAATCACTAGCTGGCTTTGTAAAACCTGTTTGTGAAACAAATGTTTGACAAGACTTGGCAAGTTGAAAAAGTAGAAGGCTTAGATGAAGAGAGACAAATAAGGTGATTATTGCCCCTGTTATCTCTTTCTGGTACAATGATTATGTTCTGGGTTGGGGGCTACGTGGCCACATGCTCTTCTTCTGTCCTCCTGCCCTCTATCCCTCATTTCTGGAACAGGATTGCATCTGGCCTTGTATGAAATGTTTTTTTTAGGAGTAATAGGAGATGTCAGTATCTTTCCAGCCTCACTTACATAATTTACAGTGGTGCTTTACTCGGTGTGCCAAATACTGTGTTTTCATATTCTGTTTCTGTTTTCCAGCTTCTGGCCAATTCCAACTGTGGTTGGATTATCTTGGATTTGTCTGTCTGTCTCTGGAGTCATTCAAAGATATGCTCTGTAGCTATAGGCTCATGCTGGCTTTCCAGGGAGTGGATTTGAGTTTGGAAGGAGGATCCAGCTTCCCAGAGCTGTGGGCCAAAGAAGGTGCAAGTTAGAGATCCTGAAACTAACTGAGACAAAAGGAAATATGGAAACTTGGGCCTGGTTTTGGGAATTCAAGCACAGCAGCATAGCTGCTGGTTCATGGTTGCATTAGCTGGTGATGGAGCCCAGCAGATGTTTCTTTCCAACCCTGTGTGCTACAGGAGAAATCAGTCATGCTTTAGTGAGCTGCTTCGTCGTAGCTTGGCGTGGTGCTGTATTCACAGAAAAGGGACTCGGGCAGTGCAGCAGGGAGAGCAGGAGGTGCTACCAGTTAGACCTACTGGTTTTCAAACCAGCTGTGCTAAACTAAACCCCTGTGTTCAACACTCATATCCCCTTCCACCTCAGCAAATGGGACCTGGATTGGATTTCTGATTTTTTTCTCTGTGCTGTCAGTCATGGCAGAGTCTGCACAGCCCATGAAGCTGTCCTTCCAGTTATGGCTTTTCAGCATGTCCAGATGCATCCTGAGTGTTTTCTTTTTTTCTCCTTTCTTTTGCAACAGCAGGTACTGACACTTCTGGAGACAAAGTCCTAACTTGATGAACTAGTGCTAAGATATAATATAACAAAGCCTTGGCCCCCATTATTTCTGCCTGATATTTCCCTGATAGAAATAAATAATTTGTAATTTTTTGAAAATCTACACGTTTGTCCCAAGAAATTTGAAGCTAGCTGCAGTTCCCTCAGAGCTGTCTCAAAGCGATCCTTTATGTTGCTTATGGAATTTCATTTTTGCTACTAAGTTAAACTTCAAGAAAACGGAACTTTCTTCTTTCCCCCTTTCCTTTTAATTCCCCAGGGCAGATACACTTGCAAAAATTCATCTCATCCTGCTTTGTCATTTTGCGATTACCTTGTGCAAGATGAACGTCCCAATAGGTACATAGTATTTGCTGCAACAAGTCAGTGTATTTATTTATCCAGGTCCCAGAAGAATATGAAATCTTTTGAAACCACATCCTTTTTGGTACCTCAATATGAGAGTCAAGAATAGAGTTCATGTCACTATGATCTAACTATGGGAGGTATATAAACAGGAGAGTAATTCTTAAATAGTCCGCGAAGCTTCTCACAGAAAACCTTATCTCCTGTGTTGTAGGAGCCACCTTAAACTAATCAGAGCAATAATATACACAAGGGTGGCATATCTGTGAATATTTAATGAACACAGTTTTGGCACAGAGCTTTACCATTATACAACGTCATATGCTTTGTAGTTTATAAAGTATAGTTAACAGACATACGAAGCCCATAACCTGATCCACTTTAGCTGCTCTTCCACCTCTGCTCAGCTGTGCAGTAAAGCCTCTGTGCTTGGCAGCCATGCAGGCAATGCCCAGGGCAGCCTCTGGGTTGTGGGTACAATGCCTAAGAGGGAGGAAGTGTCCTTCTGTCTACTGCAGCACAGGACTCTGCACTCTGTCTCCGTGGAGCATGTCGTGTCACCTCTGCACAGGGATAACGATTTCTGTGATCACTGTGATCCAGGGATGCTTTTTACCTTGTTTATTACCCATCTTGAACAAAGCTCTTTATACCATATTCCCTTTGCCTCCACCATTGTATTCAGTGGTTTTCACTGGATATCAAAGTCTTTCATGTTGATTCCAATACCGATGGGAAATCAAACACGTAACCATTCTCTTGCATTCCACACAGGAAAAAAGTCAGATGTCTGTCTGTTGTCGGAGGTGAGTCAGTCTCACCTCTGTGCCTGGCAAGATCATGGAGCAGATTCTCCTGGAAACTATGTTAAGGTACATGGAAAATAAGGAGGTGATTGGTGACAGCCAACATGGCTTCACTAAAGGCAAATCGTGCCTGACAAATTTGGTGGCTTTCTATGACGGGGTTACAGCATTGGTGGATAAGGGAAGAGCAACTGACATCATCTACCTGGACTTGTGCAAAGCGTTTGACACTGTCTCACACAACATCCTTGTCTCTAAATTGGAGAGACACAGATTTGATGGGGGGACCCCTCGGTAGATAAGGAATTGGCTGGAT
>VZTV01100383.1:1101-13002 GCA_013400875.1 Anhinga rufa
CTGTTTCAGTCTTTTAAATGACAAATAATTTCAGCTATTTTTTTTTTGAGTACCACAGCATGTGAGCTTTTGGGATAATTGTACTTTTAATATGCAATTGTGATTGTTGAGGGAGAGAGAAGGGGAGTTAAATTCAATTTCTAATGAAGAAAAGCAAAGAAGAATAAGAAATTCTTCAAAGGAATAGGGATGAACCTAGAAAAAGGATTTCTTTTTCTTGCAGAGAATTAGATAGAGTGATATAACTGAATGCACCTTTTGAAACACTTCAAAGTTGCATAAATCAGAGTGAGATGGGAAATGTCTCTTAATTGACTATGCACTTGGAATTAAGTTCTGAAGTTTAAATATGCTGAAGAAATTATTGACTAATTCTATACTTTTAATTACCCTTCCTCCTCTTTGTGAACAGTTACAGTGCACTGGGTAATCTATATAGAGGATTTTCCAGGTTTGTTTGCAGTGCGGTATTTATAGGTTCTGCTTTAAAGACTGAATTATTAATTGGCTTTTCTATGGTACTTTTTCTTATAGTAACCAATGCTTCACATATACCAGCAAATGTATATTTGAAACACCCCAGTTTTGTGAGGTGACTGACATCTCAATTTTTGCCCTTCCCAATTTACAGAGGCACTAAGTTAAAAATATTCCAATTTATTGGAAAGCTCAATAGAAGGGTCTAGAACTTGTTTTGGGAAAATATTTAGTGTTCTGTGGCACTTTACATTGAAAGTACATCTCAAATGCCCTTCCGCACTCTAGAGCTCTCTAACAAGCACCCAGAACAGTTGCCAGTCATCTGTGGAAAATCTAATTAAGGTCTTTATGGCAAAATCTGGAACAGCCAAATCCTGACTACACTGCTTACTGTAAGAGGTTTCTTTATTCCTCAAAGCTACCTCACCATCAGGATGACTGCAGAACCCTCTGCAGCTGAGGAAATAGAGCTTTTGGTGAGAAGCAAGTTCATTTGCTGCTCATCCTCAAGCCACTACTTCCTCTGTTTGTCTGCATCTTTTACCCTGAATCCTCTGTCCAGATCAAGTAAATTCTCCAGGAAATCATAGTGGCTATCCTTTTTGCCAAAGCAGTAATGTTCTTCCTTTACTTTACATTTATTTTTCCAGCTGTCACTAGGCTTTTCTGTGGGAAAACCTGTCTGATCTATTTTTCCTTGGTTTTGGACCCCTGTCAGTTCTGTTCCCTTATTCTTCCCCTTCCTTTTTCAGGATTATTGTCTGTCCACCTTGCTGCAGAATCATTGCTTAACTATGTCCATTTCTGTGAATTAAGTTAATCCATTTTTTTAAGCGTAATGAACACATTTGGAATAAAAGTATCTGCACAGGGAGCTGATTAAAGACAAAATTAACTGTCTCCTGAAGGACAAGCCTTATTACAGTCCTTTGCCAAATACCAATTTTCAATTGTAGAAATCTGCATGTAAAACCTGGCTTTAGTTATTTAATGCCAGCTTCACTTCTGGCATGCTTAAAAGTGGCATTCTGGTGCACTGCGATATGCTGTGGACTAAAACTTCTGTTAATAGGTGCTACTGGTTGCCAGACAGGAGAGAATAAATATGAAAAAAAACTCAACAAACAATTAAACATGGGTTTCTCCACAGAAAGGCTGATTCAGCTGTTCTGATGCAGATATTGGGAAATCCTTCAGTGATATGGGGAGGAGAATATATACTCTGAGCAAGAGTTTGGGGATGCAAACATTTTTCCCTTGTTCTTTTGAACAGAAAAATTAGGTGGAAAAGGATGATGCTATGCAGTAGGGATAAATAAGAAGAGAACATTTTATGAGTAGATTTGCCAGAAATTATCTGGCCTAGCAGAGAGCAGATTTCCTTTAGTATCTGGAAGAGAAAGAGCTTTTGTACATTCCTTAATATCCCACAGTCCCCCTTACTCCCCCAAACCCCAACCAAATGACCAACAAAAAAAAATTAGATTAGTGGAGTCTTCTAGAGGTTAGTTCCACTGTAGTTACTCAGTAATCTACTAATGAGCAGGTTAAACACTTTTAAGTGGCTTAAGAGAAACTGAGCAGATCCATTTGTATTTAGCTTGAAAAAAGCAGAAAGACTCCTGAGATGTCATACTCTCGAGGGCTGCTCCTGTACTCCTCATGAAGTTACAGGAAAGCTGGGAAGGTGCGAGATAAGGTCTGTTCTTGCTTCAGTGTCCTCATATCTTGGATGTTACTAAGTTCTTTTTGAATAGAGATCTTTTTCAAACACCTCTCTGACTTCTCTGGATTTTTCGAGAGTCCTTTCATTTTTATCTTGGTTTGGCTCCTATTCAAGACAGTACATCATAAGGGTAGCATTAATTGATATTGGCATTAATACCTGGAGATCATGAAAGCAAAGTGTATGACTTAACTGTCAAGACTGTAATGGACATGTTTAGTTCTAGGCTGTATTTCTGTCCATACTCTTTGTTCAAGGCTAGTTTCAGACAGCAGTCTCCTTGACTAATACAGCTTTGAGTTTTGGGATTTTTCCCTTTCTTCCCAAAAAGCTTCATGCTTTGGATTGGCAGAAATTTATAACCTAAGGGAACAATACTTCAAGGTTAATGCAGTCAGCCTTGACTATCCTCCTCCAGAAAAGTCATACATTACCCTATATGGGAACAGCTGTGAAACAGCACTAACATCAAATATTGCAAGTATTTCAGATGCTGTGTGAACTGCTTGTATTTTTATTTTCTCTCCATCTTGGGAGAGAGTTCTCTTCCTTGGAAGAACTGGTTCCTTTTGAAGTTTTTTTTTGTTTATCATACTGAAACTTGGCAATATTGTAGATAAATCATGAGGATGTGAAAGCAAATTATTTAACATACCTAAAATCACACACGTACAAGGAGAAATAGACTACTGTCAAATGACACTGACAAGATCTTGTGCTTTATTTGCAAAACAGAATGAAAAACTTTTATGGATCTTGACCATAAAGAAAAATGAGGAACAAGTTGGAAGCAGAAGCAGAAGCCAGGAAGTTAACCTTTGTACTTAAAATGTGCTTAAACAGACTGTATTGATATCTGAGTTGATTGATAACACCAAGGGGAAAGAGTACTATCAACTCACAATTCATTTGTCTTCTAAGACAGATGGAGAACCAAAATTATACCAGATACTGCAGCTAATCCTGCTCCTGTTTCTGTGACTTGATGAATTAACAGAGTTAAGAGTTAAGGGTGCAGTGTCCAAAAATAGTTTGGTATAGCAATTTTTAGTGAATTGAGGAAACAAAAATTAACAAGGGTGCCTATTTATGCCTATGAGTGTAGAAAGCAGAGATACAAAAGGACTCAGAATACAACCTCTTAACTCCAGGATGTAAACTCTACTTTCTAACAGATTCTTTTTCTCCAAACTGTTACATGGACAAATTGGTTGATTTAGTAATAGGAATTTACAGCTCTTTGAAATATGGCAAAAGCAATCTTGTTATTCAAAGAGAGGAGACACCCATTGAAATGCCAACAGCATGCATGAATAGCACTATATTAATCCTTCAAGTTCTAATTAGCCTCTCTGCAGACCTCTGCTTTTTTGAATTGTCCTGCAAATGGTAACTAGTGCATTGGAGAATAAAATGTCTTTAATCCTCAAATTTAAAATATAGCAATTTCTCTGTGTAACCATGATTTTAAAAGAAAACTTATTTTGCTTTACATTGATGCTAGAAGCACTCAAATTATGGGAAGGTAGTAGCAATAATTTTTGAAAACACTTAAACTTTATTAGAAGTTCTTGTCTGATTACATCCTAAAATCAGGTATTAGATGGCGATCACCTCTAGCATAAATGTGGAATAGATTTACCTTGACATCTACTGTTACATTTTTTTTTGGAAGAGGCATCTGCAGTGGTATTATACAATGTAATGTTACAATCATTAGTACAGTGTGCATTGTGACAGAAAAAGGGATGCATATTTGTATGATATATCTCACTACAGTATTCAAGGCCTTGTTCTGAATCTTGGTGGAGGAAATATATTGGAGATTGCTACAGCAGATTATATTATTATTAGTCAGTTATAGTTTCTTCGACCAGCTATGGTCAAACAGAGATTTTAATGGGATTCACATTTTATCTCTTTGGTGTATGGAGTGAAAAAAAAAGTCTTAAAGTTTTATAAAGTTAATATTTTATTTTGATTATGGACGGTTTCTGTGAACCTTATTTCTGAGGTATTGTATTACTGGATAATGGCTGAAAGTCTCCAAGTGTGAAATTTCCTTGCATGGAAACAAGGATAGAAAGCCTTCATTTACTGTTTCTCCCTATTCACAGAATTTCTGTTGCAGGACAGAGCACAGACTTCATTATGCCATTAGTTAACCTTCAGGCAGGTTTGATGTTTTGTGAAATGTATGCTGTGCATTCATTCCTCCATAAATTACTGTCTACGGTTTGGGGATTTTTTTCCCCCCTTCTGCTATGTTATGGAAAAATCTTACTGATATTAATAGTATACAGCAGCTTGTGATAATATTATGCACGGAGGAGAAATATAAACGTTATTCCTCTATTAGTCAAAAACCTTGTTATGCATGAACATTATCCACTCAGCAAAGGGGCAGAGCTGTCAGACACTTATTTTGCATGGTTTTAGAGTTAGTGCCATAAAGGACAACTGAATAAATTCTATAGGCTTAACTAACAACAGCATACTAGTGAGATGCAGAATTACTGACCTAACTGAGCCTGCAATCAGACATTTGAAAGTGCAATAGCTGGGGAATTATGGAAGAGACCATTGATTAGGCCTAACTGAAGTTAGGCATGGAGATTAAAGCTAATAAATTTTTTTTTCGCATCTCAGAAATTGTGTGGTATGATGAAATCCAGTGGCTTTTAATAGGTGCAAGTGATTACTTCTGAGTTCCTTATTTTCTGTGGCAAGGTCTCCCAGATCTGTATTTCCACCACGACACAGTAGAACTCCATAGTTCAGTCCCACCTCTGCCAGCCCTACTACTCCATCCCATCCAATGTTTCAAAAGCTAAGGCTGTCAATCCTATCATAGTTCCATAGTACTTCATTTTCCTCCTTTGATACATTGGAAAATGCACACTTGGATACTTCAGGCACTTGATTTTATACATATTTTCCACCTTCCATTTTTTCATTTGTATAACCTATAACCTTTTTTCTCACCCTTTCAGTAAAGTGTAGTCACTGTTGATAGCTTTGAGACTCTATAGCATATATCCAAGTTTTGCTTTTTTGGCTGTGTCGTGGTTTAGCCCCAGTCAGCAACTAAGCACCACACAGCCGCTCGCTCACTCCCCCCACCCCTGTGGGATGGGGAGAGAATTGGAGGGGCAAAAGCAAGAAAACTCGTGGGTTGAGACAAGAACAGTTTACTAATTAAAATAAAATAGTAATAATGGTAATGATAATAACAATGATTATGATAAAAATAATAGTAATGATAATAAAAAAAGACAACGATGAGGGAGAGAAATGAAGTCCGAAAGGAAGGAAAAAAAACAACCCAAAACCCACAAGTGACACAACTGCTCACCACCCGCTAATCGACGCTGCCAGTTCCCGAGCCACGATTGCCCCCACCTCCCGGCCAACTCCCCCCAGTTAATATACTGGGCATGACATCATATGATATGGAATATCCCTTTGGCCAGTTTGAATCAGCTCTCTTGGCTGTGCCTTCCCGGCTTCTTGTGCACCTGGCAGAGCACGAGAGGCTGGAAAAGTCCTTGACTAGTACAGCACTACCTAGCAGTGACTAAAAACATCAGTGTGTTATCACTATTATTATCACACTAAGTCCAAAACACAGCACTACACCAGCTACAGTGAAGAAAATTAACTCTATCCCAGCTGAAACCATAACAGGCTGATATTTGCCTCTGGATATTGACACCAACCTCACACCACGTCCTAAGACGTGTGCAAGCTCCTCAGTCTTTACCTTGACAAAAACCATTTCACTCAAGCTGTTGGTACTTTGAATTTCTAGTAAAATCTATTTTGGAAAAATGTGACAGGCTTGATGTAATTTAAAGCTTAGCAAATAAGTCTTCTACTCGTTGGGATATCTGAACTTGAATGTTCGTGTGTACACTTAAAAAACATTAAAATCTTGCAGGATGCTGCCCTCTATCATGACTTTCTTTGCTGATTTGGGCTTTGAGCTGGTTCCTCTGTCCTCTTTCCTTCATGTCTTTCTTACTTGTTGCTATGGTTGCCCCTGTTGCAGAAGAACTGTACTTTTAGATGTGATGTCCTCTTGGTGTTGCATGCTGGGACTAAGAAACAACAGCTCTCCTAAATGTAATTTCTCTTTTCCTCCAACTGACTCCTCCTGATGATAAAATGTTTCTTGGAGGTAGGCCAGTAGTGAAGCTGACAGTCCCAGAAGCCTCTTAGTTATACTCCTTCAACGAATTTCCAGGCAGGGTGACTGCAATGCAGTATAGTAGATTCTTTAGACAATGTCAGACTAGCATTCAGCAGAATGCAAATAGAAATCGTAACTCAGCACAGACGTATCTCACCCTGTCACATACGCTGCCTGCTGACAAATTAATAACTCTTCCAGGTTTTAAAGGCAGATGTTTTTCAAGCCTGTTCACTATTTTTGTGGCAACTATAACATTCTTGGGTATATCTACCTTATACTTATATTTTTCTTTATCAGTTTAATAACTGAGCTTAAAACAATTGTTGACTAACTTCTCATATCCCACTGAGTATTACTGTGGGTTGGTATTAGTTTGCAATGCTGTCCACAAGCTATCCATATATGAGTGGTTTGAAAGGTGTCCCACGTGCCTTTGAATCCTCATGATGTGGGCAAATGCTGTGTTTTCTTTCTATCTGTCTTACAAAGATGATGTTACCACACCAGTGCCTGTGGCAGAAAAGTGATACTAAAGCGTTTCTTTCTGCCATCAGTTACCTCTACTGTCATTTTAGGAAGTCATGCTGGTCTTACTTTCTGCTCTCTCTGATTCTGTTCTGTGGATCACAGTACCACGATACTCCCCGTAGTGGATCATATATGTTTTTCAGGAGGCGGTATGTGAAGCCCTGGCACATATCAGCTACTGACCCAGAAATACTCTTACAATGTACTGGTGTGTGTGTGCGTGAAGAAAAGCTTTTTCAAGCACATCTGAATGAAGGCTTCCAAGTGGAAAAGATTAAGATCTCCCAGTGTTTCTTGTCCCTCACTTTGTTTGTGGCAAATATCTGCCTCCGGGGACTAAATGGAGTGTCTGAGCCAGAGAAGAAAGCAACAAAATATGGATGCAGAGTCTTGTTTCAACACCTCTGTCAAGAGCAGGCATGTGCTCTGCAGCATCCACACATGACTCTCCAGCTGTGTATCACAGGAGGGAGTGTTTTGCAGCAAAAACTTGTAGTAGGTGACCAGAGACTTGTCCAGGACAAAGGCTAGAAAGGACCCTTTACCCAGGTGGTTGCAGACATTGTTCTTTCTCTGGAGATGAAGGGTAGTAGCTACTCCAGATGAAGTGGAAGACTAATTAATAAGCAGAAGCCTGAACATGTCTCAAAAATTTTTCTGTAGTGTTTGGCCCAGTGCTAGTTTTCACTTTCTTAAATGTGAAGATCCTTTCAAGGCTTGCAGAGCAAGGTGTGAATAGTTACTTCCTGGTGTAATTCCCAGCCTAATTTTCCCATCTGCAAAACCAGGGCCTCTGTCCTAGCACAGTTGGACCTGCACAACAGCTTACTGCAGTGCTCAGGGAGAGGGCCAGGCAAAACTGCTTCTCTAGAGCAGGAGGGAGAACAAGGGAAGAGAATGTTAAGAGACGAAGGACATGTGAAAAGAGGAAAAAGCAGCAAAAGAAAGGGGAAGTTGCTGAAGAGGAAAAAGATCTGAAAAGGTAAAAATAACAACTAGCCAGTAGCATGGCAAAAAGTGGAATGAACAGCAAGGAGAGGGACATGAGACTTGGGCTTGGAAACATGTCACTGAATGAATCTCATGATGCTTGACAGCTCTCTTAGTTCCCTTTTACACTGAGGTAGCCATGGGGAGGCTTCATTCCAGTAGGGTGGGACAAGTAGAACCAGGTAGGGTCGGAAGGAAATGGATCATTCTTCTCTGCTCTGTCCTCCTTGCTGGGGAATTCTTGGGGTGAAATTTCTTCTTTTACATATGAGAGTTTTACCTCTAATGGAAATAGTTTTGTTTTGTTTTGTTTTGTTTGTTTCTTTGTTTGTTTTGGTTTTTTTTATTCCAGCTATGTTTCAGGGAGAGATGTAATGTGTCAAACAAGGACATTCTGAGCAGCTCTAGTAACAAACTGTAAGGGTAGGTACATAACTGTTTTATCTTTTCTCAAAGAGATGAGACACAGACTATGCCTGTATCATATCTTACAGATATTGTAAATGTGCACAAAATTATATTCCTGCTTTCAAATGGTCTGAACTAATGTTCATACAGTCGCAGTAGTAACATTTTAATTGGAAACAAGGAACAGGCTTACTGTTGCATCATATTCCCAAAGAAAGTAAAACCACTTTCAGTAACTAATGATGTGTAATAAATCAATAATTATAGGATACAAAAAACCTGCCCTGGTCAAATTTAAGTCAAAATCATGGTGCTGTGTATTGAGAATGTTGATTAATTTGTCTTTGTGGCTATAGAAGTAATTTTGAAAGAGTGAGAAGTCTATACAAGCATGAGATCTCTATACAAGCATTTCTTGGAAAAAATAGAATCATAGAATAGTTTGGGTTGAAAGGGACCTTTAGAGGTCATCTAGTCCAGCCCCCTTGCAATAAGCAGGGACATCATCAATTCCATGAGGTTGCTCAGAGCTCTGTCCAATCTGACCTTGAATGTTTCCAGGGATGTTTCTATCTACCACCTGTCTGGGCAACCTGTTCCAGGGTTTCACCATCCTCATTGTAAAAAATGTCTTCCTTATATCTAGTCTGAAATGACACCAGTGTTGCTAGTAAAATTTGACATTTTCAAAAAATGATTGTTTGAATGATGAACTAGTCTCCATATAAATATAATACATAATGTAAATTCAATATATTAAAGAGCACTTAGGTTCTTTCAGCTATGAAAGTTACAAAAAATTACTCCAAAATTTCTAAAATGTGTTTCCTGTCTTTGAAAATAATGCTTGTCTGGAAGTCACATTTGGAGTAGATTTTTAGATCCAATTCCAAGGTCAGTGGTGTTGAGAAATGGGAAAATAGAATTGATCATTTGTCTTAGTGGTGGAAGAATATAGAAATCAGAATACTGCTCACTTCTCATGTCAATAACCTTAATCATCTTATTGGGATAAGCTTAATGGCACTGACATATTTTTCTTAAATTAGAAGGTAAGAATAAAAAAAATAAATTCTGTGTCTCCAGGATATTCTGTTCAGTTTGAAAATGAGAATAATACAATCCAAGAGTAAATAAATACTATTTAAATACAAAAGAGCCCAGTATTATATTTTATTAAAATGTATGCATTTAAGTGTGTTTTGTGGGGAGGAAGTCTTGTTTTGTTTCTACTCTTTTAGGCTGGCATACTTATTCAGGCCTATCAGTAATTTCATAAGTTATGACAACAAATGTAACTTCTATCTTCTAAATTTTGAAATACTGTCAAATCTTCCTTACTTTTTACTTTAAGGAAGTAGGTCTTTATTAATTAACAGAAAATAACAATCACACTCATGTTTTCTGGCTAGATTTCTACCACTCTTACAAGTAATTTAGATTGAAAAGATATAACCTGGCTTATTCTATTGAAGTAGCCCAGTATAAAATAATATTTTTTAAAAGCTTTTTTATCACTCTATCATGAAAAACAATAGGGGAAGGTGTGAATAAATAACAAAATAAATACAAAAAGTGTGAATAAATAGCAAAGACTTGAGTACTATGCACTCCTGCAGACAGTGTAGAAAGCTGCTTTATCAAGAAATAGGAAGATTGACAAAAATGCTGGAGATTAACCCTGTGAGTGCATCTAGAACTGTGTACAATGTTTACCAATAGAACACCATATTAACAGTTAACTTTCCTTAAATTTACCTTTACTTTTCAATTAATTATACATATTGTTTTGGCATATTCATAAGAAGAGAAATTAAATATATGATACTTTAAAACTTTACTATTGAATAATTTTGTGCCAAAACTAAAACGCACAACTATTCTTCTTAAAGTAAATTATATATGCTGTAACAATAGAAAAATTCAGATAGGTCAAATATTTATCATGATATTGTCAAGGATTTTGTGAACTTTCTGCCCTAGAAAAGACATTTAAATTATAGACTCAGTGGGAAGGGAGTGGATGCATGCTTTTTGCTCTGAACAGCAAAACAAATTATGTGCAAAGTTTAAATTAAAATGCATCCTGACTCTTTTGGGGGTGGGATGCTTAAATGTGATTGAATAGAGGGAAAATAGTATGGGAGTAAAGAATATAGGGGACATGTCCATTTCTAAGCTGTTTTGCACTTCGCAGCAGTTAGCTAATATGATGGCAAAAAGATGTGGTTTTTTTTCTGGAAAATGTTCATGGTTGCTGTGAAGAAAACCATACATTGTCACCTTTTAGGTAGCTTCCCATTGGCTAACTACACCCCTTTCCTCACAACACAATAGTTCAAGCAGTATTCCTAACAGAATATGTTACATGCTGCTTTTGTTAATTTTTTCTCTCACTTCTTCAGATGAAACGCAGTGTTTTCACCCTGGGTAGTTAGCCTAAACTATCCTTACTGTCCTCTTAAACCCTGACTAATGATCCACCTTAAACTATTCTTTCCTTTTTCAATAACCGAAGACAGTTAAGTACTTGAAGGGGACTCTCTACTTTGAATTCTGTATATTATAAGAAGATTTTGGTTCTTGATTATATACATCTAACATTTGTTCACTACTTCATTTCTGTTTTTTTAAGATTATCCGGACACTCTTACCATCACCACTCAGCATTTCAGAAAGAATAAAAGTCTGTAACAAATTAGATTTGATTCTTGCTTCCGCCTCTTGTGTGCTAGCCATCATGCTTAACATGGAGCTTTTATTACAGACTTTTGGAGTGTGTGATAACAATCCAGGCTTTAAATACCTTTAAATGTGATTTGAATTAATGTTCCATTTCATGATTTAATTTTGGGAAGAAAAAAACCCCAACCAACTTTGTAACCTCAAATTTTCAGCTGGCACTATTAGAATAAAACCTTAACACTTTTTCTAGAGTATTTGGCAGGGTCTGAATGATATGTCAGAACTGTATTGAAAATATATTTGAAACAGAAATGCATTTGATTATGTGGTATACCTTTTTGCAGTTTTTCACTTATCAATTGATTTTGGTGACCTGCTCAAAGACTGTGTTAATAATTCTTATTTTTACAACTATAATATTTATTTTGGTCTTAAAACATTATTCTGCAATGTGGTATTTACAGCACTCTTCTTGTTTGTAAGGTATAATTTAACCAAAACCTACAGAAAAACAATTAACTAGAAAGACTTGCTAAAATTTACCATTTAAGAACCTTGAAGGTGTTTTTGGCCGAATTCACGTATGTTTTTCTCCGGGAGTAACTTGTTTATTTGGTCCGCTGGCTTGTTGGCCTGAGCTAAAATGAAAATAATTGTTTACTTTATCTGCTTCTATTAATAATTTCAAATATTCAAAACTCTTTTTGATTGGAACTCATGAAGACTAGATAAGGCTCTTCCTGGCCAAGAGCATTCTCCTCTGGTAGGGCATATGTCAATTGCCCTTGGATTAGGTGACATGTTCTGGGCTCAGCTAAACTGTGAGGGAAATAAGACTTTAAACAAGCACTATTCCTTATTCCTGTTTAATACCTTGCTAGCATTTCAA
>VZTV01100390.1:7735-31617 GCA_013400875.1 Anhinga rufa
GGCTCAGCAAGAACTTCCGCCAGCTCCTTCAGCACTCGTGGGGGCATCCCATCGGGGCCCATCAATTTCCGAGGATCCAGTTTACCTAGGTGATCTCTGACCCAATTGTCCTCAACCAAGGGGAAGTCCTCCTTTCTTCAGATTCTTTCTCCTCTGGAGGCTGGGATGCCTGAGGGCCAGCCTTCTATTTAGTAACTCTGCCTTCTCTGCATCCTGCGTCACGAGGGCCTCTGCCTCATTCAGCAGCGGGCCCACTGTATCCCCAGTCTTCCTTTTACTGCTGATGCAATTAAAGAAGCCCTTCTGCAGAAAAGGACACTTCTCTCTGATTTTTTGGTGTTACCTTGTCTTTCCTTTTTATGTATGCAGCTCAGATTATGATGGAGCCCTGCCCCCATATGGTGCGCTAAGCTTTACTAAATTGATTACAATTAAAGTAGATGGTTCTTTGACTGATCCTCTTTTCTTAAGTAGAGCTAATGCAGATTAACTGTCCATAGAAAGAGGTTTTTAAGTATCCAGTACAAGAGAAATCTCATATTAAACATTAGCAGTGGCATCACCATGTATCACAATCATAATTTAATGTGTTGTGCTGTTTGACAATAAAATAAAAAATGAGCAACTAAAAATATACTTCTGTGCAAAAAGACCTAAGTTTTAACTCGCTCACTTGCATTTCATATGTGCTGTCTCATTGAATGGCAGTTCAATCTACAGTAAGAAGTAATCCTTGGGTGTCCTTCTGTCTAAGAATGAGCACAGTTGTATATACTGAAAAATTAGGCTGTCCACAGAGCCATAAATTTGAAATTTCTTAACTCCTTCTTAATCTTAATTTTGTTTCTAAACATATCCAAATACATAAAATGAAAGAGATGTGGAATATTAGAATAACTATTGAGACATGACAAAGTCTCATAGCAGAGCATGACATTTTTCACAACTACAATCCAGGACATTAAAAACCCCAAAGCATGAGCATGCATAAATTAATTATTAAACCACAGGACTTTCAAAAATACATTTCTTAATTTTGAACAAGGGATTTATTCTGCTTTGACAGAAAACTCATGGTCAAAGAAATCATTTCTAGCATAAGCAAGCAAATGAACAGAATTTGTAAAATTTACTGTATAAAAAACATCAAGGTTTGTTTACATAAGAAGCAGATGGATGCAAAGGACTGATTCATAGGATACCTTAAGTGAAATAAACGGTAACCTTGCTTCATTGTAATTAGTCCTTACAGAACAGATTGATGAGTATCTCACTAGCTGTTGAAGGCACAACAATAAATGCCTGTGGAACTTACGCAATTTATAAATCCACACCACTAAAAGTTTTTTTTAATATTCATTTGCTCATCTCCATTTCTCCTCCAGTGACTCACAGAGCTTAGACTATGGCTGTTTAAGCCCTCCAAAGATATTCCTGGATACAAGCATGAAAGGCATGAATGAAGCCAATGCAAGGGGAAAAGGAGCATGTTTTGATTCTTAATGTTCCCAGTCAGGAATACTCGAGAATTACTGAACCATCACAGAAGGGTTATTCAAGCAAAATTCCGCGCTTGCGGAATGCTTGTCAATGCTTCCATAAGAGATGCACTTGTTTAACTATAATCCGATTTCTAGATGAAAATTTGGCCCAGTTTTGGGAAAGATTCTCACTCCCAAATAATTTCATTCTTTTATCTATTTCAGTGTATAAAGGTCTATTAGCTTTTAAAACTACACAGAAGTATGTCTTACAAAAAATGTTTTGCAACCACTGCTTTCTTAAGAAAAAGGATCTTTCATGAATAATTCTGCAGAAACATAGGTATTTAATTTGACTGATACATACTTGATACTCCACTGCCTTTTAGGGAAGGAGAGATGTTAAGAATGCATTGAAATAAATGGCATGGCTAAACTTAATTGGTCTCATATCAATATGAGAGAGCAACCATGACAGCCATTACATCAGTAATACAGTACATGCTTGTGTTAAACTGGAAGGAAACACTTTTCAAACTGGTTGTATATGGAAGATTTAGGTCTGATGACATTTTATCACAGCTGGAATTTGGCCAGAAGTATTAGGTTAACTATCCTGTGCCGGTAGAAATTACATTACACCAGTTGTAAAGATTTTTGGGTGAAGACTTAGACAACCTCCTAAGTTATTCATCAAAGCATTTTTACAGTAGCCTACCTACTACAAGAAAGTGCTGTCATGCACTGAAATGCCACTGCAGTACCCAGTGACTTGTAAGGGTGCCAGTCTTTTTAGCAGTCACTACACTGTATCTATTACTATGCAGCACACATGCTACACACAGTACACTTGGTGTTGTAATTTAACTCCCATGCTTTGCGTGAGTATCGTTTTCAAAAAGTGTTTGCATGTGGCAGAGTTCTGAGAAGCAAGAACAAGCAAGCCAGCAACTGTTCTTTAGAACACACAAATTTTATTATGGCAAACCACAACAGCAGTCAAGAAGCCAAGAATACATCAAAGATTATTATACCATCTGGCATTTTTAGTAAGATTTTTATTCAAGTTTAAAATCATAACCCTCCTGCCTCCCCCCCCAAAAAAAAAAAACCAAAAACAAAAACAAACAAACAAACCCAAACCAAAACCAAAAAAAAACCACAAACAAAAAAAAACAAAACCAACTTACATTCTGTTCCTTTTTCCTTAACATAACCTTGTGGCTGAGCAACAAGATGCCCAGCAGTAATACTCTTTCATGCTAACAGCTTAGGCTTTATAACATTATAACTGGCAAAGAGTCCCTGCTGAAAGGGTTTGTGACAGATGGCATGAGATATTGCAGTAATTTTACTGACAAAGCAGTAAGCATGTGATAGAAGTTCAAAATCTATTCAGTATATTTCAGTTGAAGCAAGTTTAACAGGCATTGAAGCAGAAGCTTGATAGCAATGTTATTCAGAAAAGAGGAGACGTTTTCTACCCCATGTATGTATGACTTTTTTGTTTCTGTTTTCTGGGTGAAGGCTTAAAACTTCCATTTGGGAAATAAACAAAGGGCCAGTTTAGAAATTATCTTATGCTAGAATAGGATTAAGAGTTCTGAAGCCAAACTTCAGAGCACTGAAAGAACAGGTTATTTAAGGAAGTGTAATTGGTAGACATTGTGGATTTGATACAGGCAAATGCTTCAAATAGTTCATCAATTTAAACCAGTACTGAGAAATCCATACACTTTTGCTAACAAACCTGAATTCAGCTTGGAGAGAGAAGTAAATATATCACTAAATTTACCAAAATTCTTTCATTAAGATGTTAATTCTCTATGGATCATCAGATGTTCACAGATAAAAACACAAGTTACATCTTCATACCAAAATGCTCTTGTCTAGCAAGTGGGAACTTAATCAAGGATGATTGCATCTGTTCCCAATTCTTTTACAATCCTTTTGTGTGACCTTGGGAAAGCCATTTTACCTCTCCGTTCATGACTTGTCATTTACCGTCTTTACTCCCCCTTGTCAGTCTTGTCTATTTAAAATGTACAAGTTAGGGATCAAGCTGTAATGGAAATAATTAAATCCTTAGGAGAAAGCTCTATGAATTATTGTAGAAAGAGAAGATAATACAGCAAATGATTGGCATGCTTACAGCTGCATTCAGTGGCCTTTTACACAATACCAATATATTTCTATCTTAAGCAAAAGCTCCCACTGTAGCACTTCAGGGGGAAAAAAATGCATAAACTTTCATGAAGCCCACAAAGTAAGGATCTAGGAATCAGGACAACAGAAAGGATTTTATTCCAGAATTGTTTCGTTCTATTTTAATTCTAAGGGTCTTTATTTAATAGATTTTGGGAGGAGGTTAAATCTGAAGGGTCTTTCTCTTGCACGTTCTTACAGAACTGAGACGCACATTCTGCTTACCAACCAGCTGCACTATACTTTTGTGCACTACCAGAGCTATGAGCAAGTCTATCATTTAAAAGAGAAGCCCACTGAGGGATGGTAAAAGACACCTAACAGCCTAGAAGTAGTTTGATCACATGACCATCAATGATTATCCTTATAAACCTGTACACCAGGGTTAAGCAATAGTGATTGTTCCTACATAAATTGGAAGAAATCCCTAAGTCCCTCCCCACTGGATTTCCAGTGGTTGAGCAATTTTTACTCCCTCTCCATTTTTAAATGACACCCTTAATTGTTCCCACTATTTTTGTCAAAGACTAGGACTGTAATCGGAATCCTTCACTGTTGCTACCATTCCCTTACTGAAATGTTCTGATTTTATGAGACATTTTGTTCCCGTCACACAATCCTGTGGTGCTCAGTCATCCTTGGAAGCAGCCACAGATCAAGACAACTGGGAATCAGTTCTTCCCAGTTTTCAGCATACCTAATAAAAGACATAATGTCTTCTTGCAAACCTTACACCCATCAGATTATATTACCTTTACTACTTTGGCAGCCATTAACAGCATATTAGTAAATAGTTCTGTGGCAAGTTCTAAGCCAAGAAGAGATGAGGAAGGGAGCACTACACTGACTGGGTCCTTTTTTGGGGGGCTTGCTTAAAGGCACAGTCTACTAACTGTGAAGAAATAACAGCCCCAGTGGTGGTTAGCATAGTTTAAATTGTCAAAGGTCGCTTGAGGCTTTTTTCTCTTAGTTGCCAGTGGGCTATGTCACTGAGATACATTTCCAATGTCTTTTTATTCCAGCTAAACCAACATAAAAATACAAGAGTAGCTTTTTGCCCTTTGCTTGTTTGGGAAAATGAAACTGCTCCAAACTGAACTCTACTTTAGTTCAAATGCCAGTTGCATCTTACCAGTTCTCTCATTCCATTAAGCCCTTTGCTAAATCATTACCAGAAAAGGATGATCAGCAACAAGAAGCCAGAATGTTCTGTCTCGAAAAAGTAAGCTATTCTACTGAAACAAATGTCACTGAAACAAGAATTTCATGTCTAGACTTCTGCAGGGTAGAGTTTTATAACAATTTTAACTTTTTGCAGCACTATAACTTCCATAGTAAATCCGGTGGGAAGATGGAAGTGAAAAGCCTTTTACGTAGACATGAAATGTTAGCAGTTTACTTTGACCAAACAAAAGTCAGATCTGCTCTTGGTAAGATTTCACTTCAAGAGATGAAAAATAAAACTAATTTCTGTGTTCATTTGTTGCCCTCATTTTGAAGTTGTCTCTTAAAAAGCATTCCCACCTCAAGTATTATGGTGCAGTTACAAGCCTGTTAGTCATGATGTTCAAGATCTACAACCCATTCGATGTAGTCCCTAGAAAGCTGGCTGTCCATGAGCACTGGGACATGAGTCTTTGGAACATGATGTTTTAGCTTTTCAACATCCAGGAAAGCACGACATCGGCCTTAGCCAAAGCTGTAAATCAATACAAAACCAAACAGGGTTTTTTTCACATTCAGATCCCTTTTGCATTATATCCCCCATAGATTAAATCTATAAAAGAAACAAAGACCTAACAGCTTGTAATTCCACAGCAACAGGCATTATACTTATGTACGGGTAATCCAAAGGAACATTTACCCCAGTCCTCCGTGTTCCCCACTGCTTCTTCACCTCTACCAACACCTACACTTCTTACACTGTACAAAATTTCTTGTGATGAGGATTATCTGAAGATAGGCTTTTAAGAAACAGTACTTTTAAAGGATGCAAAAGTCTTTGGAGATGCAGATCACATAACTGAGAATAACAGAAATATTACTGAAATCAACTGAAAAAGAGAAAAGAGAAAATCCAGTGGTTATAATAAAAGAAAAATCTTTTCCTAGTTACAGCAGCACAGCTGATAGTTTGATTCCAGAAATCTGATTGTTTAAGAATTATTAAAAAGATAATGAAATCAGTTAATGCTAATGTTGATCATGGCTAGTTGGCTGTTTCAGAAATTATAGGAATATTCATCAAAATGCAAATAAAAAAGGATATTTTTCAAAATTAATAAAGATAGACATTAAAAAGAAGCAAGCAGCCAGGAAAAAAAGAAAGCAACAGGATCATTAAGGAACATGAATACACTAGTAGTGACAGATGAGGCTAATGTTCCTGAAGGCCTGAATAAGATATTTGATTTAATATTTATGAAAGAATTTGGAGAACATCCCTGAGACCAAAATACATTTTCATAAGAGAGGGTGACATGGCGAATGAAATCTGAGACAGTTTTACTCTTCCAGACCTCACAGAATAGGTCAATAATCAAGCCAATGAAAACCTGGCATTCAGCAGCTTACAATGAGAATAACAAAAAACCTCGGCACTCCTAACTTGCTCTTTTCCAATAGGAAAGACAATACAACAGCAGAAACTAGAAGGCTAGATTGCACTTAGACCTATCAGAAACAAAATGGCTGAGCTGTTGGCTAAAATAGTTCCTCACTTCCTAGCATGGAGGACAAGAAGATTGCTTGTGCTATTTCTGCTCTTTTGAGAAATATCATAGACCTCACTTATCCAGCTTCCAATAAATTGGCAGTATCTATCAGGGTTTTTCTAAGATGCTTACTTCCAGTGGGTGAACAGCAGAATCGTAGAACAAAGGTGTGGCTGGTTCAGTTCTGCTGTTACTATTAAACCCTTTCCCAAATAGAGACTTAAAGTCACTGGGCCACAGGTATGTGGGTCCTTATGCAAAGCTAACATCTGCATTCATCGTGCCTTCCCATATTTTGTAGGAACTGTTCAGGCGACAAAGACTGTCCCATTTACCTGTCCAGAACTACCACTGTTTCAGTGGAAAGCCCCTAGCAGCTCTGCAAAGTCAATTGTGAAGTTCCTTCTCTTGCGGTGAACTGGTATTTTTCAGTAGCTAAATATTTTCCAGGGAAGAAGGCTCAAGGCAAATCTGCACTGGGTACAGCTGTCCTTCACTCATTTTCATTCGTTTCCTCCACTGGAGCTTGCCCTGCGCTTTACTACTTATCTTTTTCAGTAAAAGCACTATTTCAGTTGATGGCATTTGCTCTGCGCAGCATGCTGGGACAGCTTTCTCTTCTGTGCCGTAATTTGAAAGACCTAATTGTGTCTTGATATATGAAACTGTCTAGCTTGACAGGTGACTGGACTTCTTATGTCCATCTACTTTTCCCGATGTTTTCACCTTGATTTACTTCATGGTTTTTACAAAATAATTTTAAGATATGTGTTGCAGGAGAGAAGGACAAATACAGTACCAGTGCTTACGGCATTGTTTCTACAATCTTACGCACAAAAATGACTGAGGTAACTTAGAGGAATCAGGAAGCGTTACAGCAGAGCACGCGCACAGGTAGGTGATTCACACAAGCAGAAGATGCTGTACTTCCCAGCGGGCTGGTTTACATGAGGTTTAAATTGTTTGTGTAGAGATGTCACACCAGCGTGTTTCCCATCTGAAGCAAAATGGAACAAAATAGAAAGCCTCTTCCATAGTGAACGAACAAATTTAAACCAGCCTCCTTTGCCTGTTACTATAGTAACCAGCTGCAGTAAGCGCTTTGCAGAAATTTCAGGCAGAGGCTATATGAATTGTTTATGTAATCATATTTTATATGCAGACAGATCTCTGCCTTAATAAAAAGAAGTCACTGTATCACAGGAGAGATGTGTGCTTTACTGGCTGCATTAGCAGAACAGAGGTAATACATGGCTCTAGTATGAATAAAGCAAGAGACTGAATTTTCACTATGAATTTTTAACAGTAATGGCACATCATTACCCTATGATGTATCTGTTCTGGGACATGAAATAGAGCATTCTGTCTTTAGGGCTGTCAGTCAAGCGCATCAGCCAGCATTATATTCACTTGGAAAACATCTAGATTTTGCTTCTCTTACACAGTATATGTTTTCCAAAATCACAAATATTTTTATATAATCATAGCATTTAAAGAAAATAAAAGCCCTGTTAGAGGAAAATCTACAATCTGGAGTGAAGCCTTAGGAATGTCCTCAGAATATATAATATTCAGTCAGATATGACCACTGTGTCTGTGAAGAGAATTTGAAATGGGAAGTCCCCTGTGGATATTTTGTTTCCCCTTTAAAAAAGTTGGATTGTTTGCAAAAAGAGATATACTCAAAAGCTCTAGACCCTGCTGCTTAAATCTAAGATGATGTAAAATAGGAAAAAGTTATAGCTATTTCCCTACACCTGAAATGTAGTTTTCAGCTCTTTTCAGCATTGTAAGAGGAGGTTTAAACCAACACACATTACAAAATAAAACATCTAATGAGAGCCTTAATTACAGAAAAGCATAGCATTTCACCACTTTACACCCAAGATGTGATTAATACAGTCCAAAATCCTATTTTCTTATGGATTTGAAAACATTTAAGCAAGAGAAGTTATGATTTTAGTCTGTGTTCATTCTAAGCACTGTACTAACTCATCTAAAAATATCGTCTCACAAAAGAGAAACGCATGCATAGCACAAAAAGAGAAATAGCCTGTACAGCATTTTGGTAAGATATGTCAAAGTAGTTTTGTGTTCATTTTTTCCTACTTTTGGCTGAAGCATTTCAGAGTAAAATTTAGAATAGAGAATTATGCATACCAGACTAAGCTTTATTTTTAACTCTTGACATAATTTGGTATTACAGTAATGGCTTTTCTATAAATTTAGATCAAACTCTCTTCAAACACTTTGCTTTTGGGACAGTTTACCCTCCTGTTTTGATTCTCTGCACATTTGGTGGCATAACTTTGTTTCTGTGGCTTTTCTTCCACTATTTGTTTTTGGCCCCACTTACTGACACACTTCCCAGGTTTGAAGCTTACTGACAGTTAATGATGTCATCATCTATCATTTGACTACTTGTATTTCTCTTAAAAAAAATTAGACTACTGCCCAGGTCAAAAGGTTGTCTAGCTGCTTTGGTTAGCAAGAACACAAGCTCTTCACAGTGCACTAGCTGACTCTGAAAGTGTTCTCCATTTCATTAACCAAATCATACCCAGCTTCCGTTGATAAACACAAAGCATGCATTGATTAAGTATGTCCATATTTAATGATGCATATCAGCTGCTTTCAGCTGATTAAAATTTTTCCCAGTTGTTTGTTATTCTGGTCTGACTCTTTTGTCTGTCTATTTAGGGAGATGCTATGGGAATGCTGTTAAAATCTATTTTTTCTATTCCATTTTAAAGCACCAATTCTTTTCCCTAACCTATGTCACTAAGAGATGGAATATTGCCAGAAAAAAAAAAATATTTCTACTATATCTCATTGCGTTTGTGCCTCCTAAAATACTCTTAGAAGCTTTTTCCTGCGTTTGTGTTAAATGACCTGGGAATGTTTTTTCTCCCTTAGTTATTTGATTAGTTAGTTTCCACTCTGAATAAGCGTTTATATGGGTATCTGACTGTAAATATATTTATCAGAAATAAAATTATCAGTATATAGTCCACTTAGGCTATGTGAGCTTAAATTTGCATGGATCTCCCTTTTCTAGAGAAAAAAATAATGTATTTTAGGGGGAAAAACACAGATAATTTTGAAATCATCTAAGTACATAGTAGTAAACTACCACAAAACAGAGCAACATTTTGTGAAAATGTTGTCGCTCTTGTAGAGCAGGGGTAGTCCGTGTTCGCTGCTGCCATTCGCAGTGCATCTGGGATGAGCCCCGACTGGCTGGCAGCTGGGGGGTTGTTGGATTGCTGCTTCTCATAAGCAACTTCGGTTCTTCAAGTGCCCTCTCCACTGTTAGCACCAGTTGCTGCAGGAAAGCGGTGCCTGCCAGTGCAGGAGTGAGACAAGTCTTCACTGCGTGCCCCTGAACATAGCAAATACAAGCAACCGCAAGGCAGTGAACGGCCATTTGTGCGAGCCACCCCATGTTATAGCGTGCAACAGTTGCTGGCACCTCTTGTTTAAAACCAGAGCTTCATCCCCCTTAACAGAACAAAAGCTTTTCAAGTATGTAGTCTTTTGCCAGTTCCCTGCCTGGCTCTCTTCCTCCTCCTTACCTTGTATGCGGCTGTGTAACAGCAGTGCCCTGCTGTTACGGTACTTTGAAATTATGAGCTAGAAATGGATCTGACCTACTTGTGGAAGAAGCAATGGAAGCTGTGAAAACATAAAGGCTACACAATTTTTTAAAAAAGGCAAAATGAATCAGCAGCATTTACCCTACTTGCAGGATTGTTAATGCATAACAGTTAGGGAGGAAATACTGAAAAATGCTGGTAAATCTCATAGCTATATTCCACAACAGCTTTCTAAGGAAAACAGCTTGGCACAATGTTTTCAAATCAAATCAATGGTTATTCATGAAGTATTGCAATCATTGTCATGTTTCTGATCGCATGGCACCACCCTCCACCCAGCAAACTGGTGCATCCTTAGAACTGGCTATAAAGATTGAAGATCACGGATCACATTATTTTAACACAAGCAAGAAATGCTATTTTTTTACTTCTGATTTTTTGCATACTGTTTTTTCCTGTCAAAAGAAAAAAGTTTTCCTTCTGTTACATTATTTTCTTTTTACATTTTTCAGCTAATCTAGATAAAAATATCTTGTCACCCCTTCCTAGTGTTTCTGCTGAATATTTCTTCAACATACTGTGTTTAAAGTCCACCCTTTTGTTCCCATTTTCCTTGTAAAGTAAGATTTGATCTTATTGTGTTCTGAATGGAGGAATCTGACAAATCTTTAGTATGGATTTCTTGTAATTTAAACTTCACCTTTAAACAAATTTTTTATTTCTAACCTTTAAAGATAAAGAGTCTCCTTCCTTTTCACTTTTTAAAATTTGTCCCTTTCTGCCTCTTTGCTAATTCTAATTTAAAATCTGAGGGTTTTTATCTTTTTCTTTATGTCACTGAATGAGGTTTTTCCCTGTTAAGTTATTTGTAAAGTTGCTATAAAAATAAAGTAATCATTTACTCTATACTTCAGGTGTAACTTCTGAAACACTTTACTGGCTTTATCTGAAACCTGCACTCCTAAATAATTCAGGCACTTGACTCTAATGCAATCACATTTTAAAAAGGAACATGATAAAGGCCAGACTGCTGTTTCTGATAATGACCAATAGCAAACACAGAGAAAAACAGAATTAGCAGTTTTATACAAAGTTTTGTAGAAATAGCATTATTACAGTTGCAAAACCAAGACAGTATGTTTCCTTGTTACAAACTACATCTTAAATTAAGCTGGCTATCCAGCCTGTAATGAAATTATATGCTAAGAAGAATCCAAACATCACATGAAACATAATACAAGGTAGATTCTGCAAATGCTTTCCATATTAGCTATTTCTGGAATTAGGCTGGGAAGAGAAATGGCAAGTTTCACAGTACCAAAGGCCCTTATGCATATTATTGGCCTCATCAAGGTTCCTATCACAGCATTTTATGTACTATAATATACATTAATCAGAGTGAAAGACAATTTCCTCTGTGCCTTTACTATAATCTCCCCATAACATTAGAGTAATCCTAGACAAGTTTTCCCGCTAATATAGCAATACAGACAAAGAAAATTCTATACAGCGCTAACAAAATAATTACTGGTTTGTTCAAATTACTCTCAGTCAGTGAAGGAAGATAAACACAGATGATGTTTAAATTGAAAACATGAAAGTAACATCTTCAAACAGTAGGAATGATCAAAGTTACCTTGTTGAAATTGATTTGTCATTAGGAGTAAAAATACAAGTACTTCATATACCTAATGGAAAAAAATAAAATCAATGTTCATCTGTGTGGGTTTTTATGGCAAATTCTTTATTGATTTGAAAGAAATTGCAATTTAAAAAGTCAAAGAGATTAACTTACTGTATCACTTAACTACTATTCAGCAAACAGCAAGACTGGTGTACGTGGCCAAAGAGACACAATAAAAATTATCCTAACAGAATGTCCTTGTATAAATGGATACACTGAAATAACAACCTAAATCTGGTTAATTCAGCTGCTCTCTCTGAATTTAATTATTCTAATTAAAATCATCAAGCATCTACCTGCCACGAGACAATCACAGGCTTGCTTCTTCATATCCAAAAGAAAACGCAAAGCTTCACAACTGAAAAGCAATCTATTACTACAGGATACAACCAAAAAGAAAAACATGATTGTCTATGAAACCCCCCCAAGAATGGAAATGGAATACAAGACAGACATAGCTGAACAGCGTATACTTGAGGCAGTCGTGTGTTTTACAGTGTGTTTCCACTTAATCAGGTAGCACAAAGGACGGACTTCAAAGACCAAAAAAGCAGTGAGATGCAAGTAGACCAAAAAAGCAGTGAGATGCAAGTAAACAAGTGCTTTCACACCTCCTGTCATGCCATTTTAAGGCGAAAAGGTTCTTGCTTTTTATCCCTGTATTTCAAACAGGTCTAAAAAGGAAGAGATCCTTCTGTGCTTAAAAAAGGGACAAAAATAACCAGGAGTTCTGTCTGCCCCCAGAGTCAAATACCGACACTCAGAACCAGGGAAAGGATGGCACACTCTCCCAGGCTGCTTTGTAATTCAAGATTCAGTCCTGCAATACCTTATTCTTTTTCTGCATGTTCTATCTTGTTTTCTGTGTCTTGTATCACCAGGAGCATGAGGCAGAGTTTTTGAATTCAAAAAAGAGTAACATAATACAAAAGCTGTGGCTGTGAGGTAGTCATGAAACACAGCGATGCATGAACATGAGTTTGCAGACAAGTATCAAGACCCATGCACAACATGAAAAGCATAATCAAAAAGAATTACACAACCACTGGTACAGCCCCTCAGAGAACTTCAACAAGAAGCAAGCCATATGTCACTGTCATACCTTTAAGTAAATCACCCACATTTTCATGTCACCTTCTTCTGTCTATATAGGGACGTAAAAGAATTGAAGTGAAGCATGAAGATGCATTATGTCCCCTATACAGAATATTCACCAGGTACAAAGAGTAGCAAACATTAATTGCAGATTTAAAGAATGAGTTTGAGGCATCCTGAAGAGAAAATGGAACCTGAATCTCATTTTAGGAAGTATTTCTAGAAGGACTTGTCTCAAAGCAACCAAGTTCAAAAATCCAGAAGCTTTTAGATGGAGGAACGTTAACTACAGGGAAAGTGGAGACGCTAGTGCTGCAACATCTTGCACCCCACATAGGAAAAAAAAGTCTATCAAGCTTCCTTTTTATGTAAGCACATTGCACTTTGAAATACTAATTTCTACGTTTATATAATCTGCTCCCAGCCCCTAATGACAATAAGAATTATTGCCTGCTACTATTATAAAGTGTAGAAACTAGGATAAACTGAAAGACATCTTTGAACAGACGAATAAGGCAACACTGCTACAACATAGTATCATGGGGTAAAAAGGAAAAGTATTTGCAGGCTGCCAAGAGTGTATGAAGACAACAGGCAGCTTGACCTGCAGTTATGCACAAGTCTACAGTGACAACAGTGTAGACAGGAGTTAAATAGACTCAGGTATTGGAAATACCTTCCAAGAGTCATGAAACATTATTCATAATGTAAATACCTTTATGTAACCAAGATTCTAGTCATGAGCTCATTTCTGTTTCAGCATAACAAGAAAGGGGTTGGAAAGCTCTAGAAGCACCGAGCATTAGCTCCCTTCATTTCAGAGAAAAGGTACACTGCCAGCCAAACACGAACTTTAACCTGCAGTATTTCTCTCGCAAACTGCAGTAAGCCCATCAGTGAATAGCATTTCCTTTAAAAATAGCTGCACAGGGTGACTTTGTGAGGACTAAGAATGTGCTAATGTGAGAAATACCTGTGACAAATGTGTCACACTATTAAACAAGCACACCAAACCTGGAGAAAAGTGTTTGAACAAATGGGCACATTTTAAAATAAGCTTTTGAAGGAAAGATCTGAAAGACTCTTTGAGGACTCTCAAGTAAAGTGGTACTTCTGTTATACTACTGCTTTCAAGTTTTAATTTTCTGCTGAGATTAAGGCCTTTCTAGAGTGGGTTAAGACCGCCCAGCCATTTACCAAAAATTAAAGTGCATCATGCAGTGTGAGCGTCTCAAAAACTGCAGCCTGCAGACCACGGAACTGGTGGTGGACCTACACAGAGCAATAGTCAATCACAACGGTCAGCCAAGAGCAACTAGAAACAAGCATGATGAAGCTGAAGTTAGTCCAAACACTGCTGAATGTTTCTGTATGAGCCACGGGGATGAAAGCATTTGTAAAAAGGAGGGAAGGGTAAATATTCCTGCTAGAATTGGCTGATCGATTCACTAAGTAAACTAAGAAATCTGCTTGTCTGTGTGCATAAGGAAGAACTGTGAGTTGAGGAGCTTTTTGAAAAGTCAATCTCTCACTGCTAAGCACTGCCAAATCCCACACCTGCAGCCTATTACCCTGCACACCTGACATGAAAAGCGCATTGTTGAATTGCCCCAATAGCTATCAAGATCTGGCCTGTTACCCATCTCACTAATGTGAGCTTTGTCTTACGAGACATTTGTAATATTAAAAGTATTTGGACAGAGATGTTAGGGGCTGCATTGAAATGATACCTGCTGGACACATACAGTCGTTTCCATTTCCCCCATTTCCTTCTTCCCTCCCCCACCCCAATGGATCAATACAGTGGTTAATTTATACGCTGTCCTCTAACCCACCAAAATTACTAGCCTTCTCCATCTTTCTTTTTCTGCCCTTTCTTTTTAATTAAAAAATAAAACATGAGAACCAACAGGTGTCATCTAAACTGAGACTACTCAATCGCAGGGGGTTATTTTGGTTTTTTCCATGAATTGGGCCAGGGCGATCATATTTTGTAATTGTTTTAGATGCAGCTCCGGCTGAAGCTTTGGCCTTTTATTACAAAATCCCAATTTGGAATAACTATCTTCTCTGGTAAGGGTTCTTTTTAATAAAAGTGGAAGGTTGAAGTTAAAGGGACGCTATTAAAAGCACAGTTTGGAGCCACATAGCACTAAAATGCCTAAGCAAAATACTTTTTGCAGATCCTGCCTTAGCAAAGGCAGAGAGGGGTGCATCTAGAAACAGCTCTAACGTATTCAGCCATAACATTCACTTCCAATAGCAATAATTACCTCTATTTAGAGGTCAGTATCATTTTGACATCTTCCCACAGAGCACATCTGCAGCTTTAGAACTGCTACCTCAGATACCTACAACAACGTAGCCATGCAGCAGACACCTCTGCGGCCTAACAAGATCAATCTAAGGCATTGGGTATCAAAGCGGTTAATAATAGCTAAACTGCTGCAGCTACCCTGGCTACAGGTATACTAGAAAGTGAAAATAAACCTCCAGCTAATTCACCAGGAGCTGTAATGGCACATTTGATTGCCCACAGCCATCAGCCAAGGAACCTTCCTACATCTGGGCTGTCACCAATCTCTGCTTGCTGTGAGAGTCAAGCTCATGGGAATCAGGCAGACCATTCCCTAGGCCAGCTCCTCAGCCCTCAGACTCCCAGGTTTTCAGTCTTTGTGACAGCAATTGCAGGCTATAAAATTCCTTCTCACATCACCACACTTGCATCTAACCAGAAATGAGGACAGGATGGGATGCATTGCTAGCTTGCTAGCAGTGGAAGACACACTACTACACACTGGTGTGAGAATGAGCTCGGCCAAGTCTTGCCCTCCTTATCTTCCTGAAGGCATTGATCAATACCTTCTGTCTGTTATTACTCCTTATCCTGCCTTAACGAGTTCAAATATAACTCTAAAAAGTGGACTTCCAGTTACATCAAAATGTTTTTAAGAAGCTATAATCCATCCTTGAAAGCAAGGCAGCTCTCCTTTTAGAAAATAGCTAGGTCATCCAGAACAGCATTCACTTTAAAATTTAACACATTGGAACACTGATCTCTCAACTCCACTTGCTACCAGCATGGTAAATACAATGATTTATTCTTAGTAAAAAACAAAAAAAAACCAAACCAACCCTTTTTATCAGACAACACTTTCAAAGCAAACACGTTGAACAATTTCTTAGTATCAGAAATTCTGTAAAAGGTGCTTTTGCTTTATTTATAAATAGAGGAAGCAAAACAAAGAAATTGCATATGTTCCTTCAAAAACTGCACTATACAGAAGCTATATCCAGCCTACAAAACATGAAAACCTGCCAGTCTCACTTCGGTTCCTATGTTTTAACCCTCAGCATTTTGCATATTACCCACAAAATCTATGCTTGCAAACAAAAGCCTGCATTAAGTAGTTTCAGCAGAAGATGAGGCAAAACATTACTGTTAAAAACCCTCCAGCCAGCTGGCAAAATTCCTTTGCACTGGAAAAAAAAAATCTTCTCTGACAGACATGCTGCTGCTGGCAAGCCTGAATTATCACTTTGACAACAAACATAGACATTATATCATCTAGTCTCACATATTAAAGGACAGAGGCTAGACTTATTTCAGCCCTCCTTTATTTCACAGTAAGAAACAGGCACCTTACAGCATTGCTTGCTCCTCTAATTGAATCTTAGATATGTAGTTATGCACTAACTTTTTTCTTTGCTCCAAAAGTTTATTTTGTTGAGCTGAGTTTTATCACCCTTTCGGGTTTTTTTCTCCTCCAGAAAGCAGATATGAGGTCTGAGCCTATACTCTACTCTGACTCCCCTCTGGTGAGAACAGCATGAAAGAAACTTTAAAGACAACATAAATTCTCAGAGGCATTCCAGAAATTATCTTTTAGACCCTAAATATCTTCTATGAAAAGCATTTCCAGATTACTTGCAGATCAAGTGCTGAGGTAAAGCATATCTGCTTGAATGGATTCTGACCAGGATATTTGTGAAATAATAGCAAATTAAGTGTGAAATTCAAGAGCAACGCTTTAAAGAAAAAAAATAAGGTATTCTCTGTTCCTGCATAGATCCTCCCCACCCCCCAAGGGTGGGATGGGGGAACAGAAGCAGGGGAGATGACATCCAAAAGCAGAGAACGAGACAGATCTCAGACCAGCCAGTGGCACCAGGAACAAACCACTCACATCACATTTACTTTCAAATTGTACTTACCTTTAGATTCTTGCTCTGTTCAAATGACACCTCTCCCATGACCAAGCAATCCAAACCCCTTAGCTACTCACTCCAAAGTTAAAATTTCGGGCTCTTAAGTGCTCTGTTTTGTATAAATAATTAAATATTTATTGGAACAGAGCCGCATGTGATTCTCGCACATTCCAGGTGACTATAATAACCAGTTCAGACCATTTTGGAAGCAGTCTCTTTTTAATTTTATACTTCTGGTTTACTAAAACAGGCTTGTGATTTAATCACCACATTATCCACAGAAAAATGTGACTGCTGTAAGGCATGAAAAAAACAATACAAAAAAATCCTCCTGTGAAGATGAAGGCAATAGGGAAAGATTGTTAGCATTACAAAAAAAAAAGTAGCTTATCTCTCTACCACTCCAAGTGTATAGAACTCCAAGTATTCTTCAGACCAGGAATATAGTGTTCTGTACAATAGCTGGCTGCTATTCTGGATACTTTTGAAACCAGCCTGAACAGTGTATAGTAAGGCAGTGCAGTCATCTGCAGCAAATGTAGAGCTTATCTGAAGCTCTACAGTTCCCTCCCTTACCTGAAGTGCTGCAAGGGGCACACGGATTAATTACAGGGAAGGAAAGTAGTTATTTCAGACTTGGCTTTGCACCCCCCAATTCATGGTGAGGGGTTTCCTCCTGTAGCTCTCCACAGGCTCCAGGGGCAGCACTGCCTTGTCTGGGGGAAGAGGGGCCTGCCTCTGCTACACTGGTGGCTGGTTGTCCCACAAAGGGAGGAAGGTGCAAAATTAAGAGTAACACTGTTGAAGAACAATTATGTAATTCTCTGACTTGTTAGGGGATGACTCAGCAAACCACCTAGCTGCTACACAAGGCCGTTGTGCTTGCCAAGACAGCCCTTCAGACATGCCGTCCTCCTCCATGGCACCAGGGCCTTCATCTTCAGGGCCTAACTGCAATCATCTGCCTGTAATCTAGTCATTGAGGGAAAAGCTTGCTCACAACAAAAGCCCACAAGAGCCCAGCCAAGCAGCCAGGCACACCAGCAGGTCCCGGGGCCTTCTGAGGCAGTACCAGGTAGGGTCACAGCCACAGAACCACCCCTTGCACCTATGCAAGGTGCCAGGAGCACCACGACAGGAGGTAAAAGGCATGGCTAAACCCCAGTGTCTGTGAGCTTCTCAGGTAACGCGTGACAGCCCTGGATCTACATGTACTGCAGCAATATATTGCCATTTGGCAGGTGTAGCAGTGGGGCACAGAGCCATTGTATGCTATTCCCAGAGAATAATCACGGGAAAGTCTAGTACTATAGCAAAGAACATTGCCAATTCCTCTACTGCTTATGAGGTATTCTAGGTCTTTTTCCTCCACCAATGCAAATGCAGAGTTCAGAGTATGGCATATCTTCTCTTACACCAATTAAGTTCATCCCAATATAAAAGAATTTGTACTGCTCTACAGTAAAACTGCTCTACAGTTTAACACGGCTAATAAATGCTTTATGAAAAAGAAAAGAACGAAAGGAGGTGGGTGGTGAGCTAAAAGTTATGACAAAGCTTGCAGCACTTTAGCTTTACTACCCATGTGCTTTTTCATGAGAACATAAGTGAATTTAAAATATTGTTTAAAGTTGAGATAATCTATAGCCAGTTATTAATTTTTGTCTAATTAATCATTTACTGAGTTTTAAACCAGAAGCCCCAACTCATTTGTCTCAAAAACCGTTTCATGTACTCTAGGCTCACAGCTACAAGTGTAAACTCTTTTGCCTAGAATATATCAGTTTTATTAACCTAGATGAAGACATGTAAATATCAATGCTTAATTGCCAGAACCTGTGTTGTCTAGGAATCCTTTGGGAAAAGTGGATTCAGAAAACAGGAATATAGATCCAATTTGCTGTCAGAAAGATGAGATTAATACAATTTGTCACGCATTACTGTCCAGGGTTCAGGTATAAGTAGGGACAAGACAAGCTTATTCCTCCTGGAAATATCTATATGGCAGTAATTTATTTACTCAGTAAAGACATGAAGGGACAGGAAAAAGGTTAAAGGCAAAGCTCAAGGTTGCCAAGCTTTGAGAAAGGAATAAATAGTGGAAAGGCCAGACAAAAAATAAAATGGGTCCAGGACCACCAACTAGGTAAACCATGGGGTAAGTTTAATTGCACATTTAATAAGCATAAAATGTAGTAAGTCCAAAAACAACCAGCTAGATACATAAGAAGAAAGTTATTTTGCAGCTGCTTAAACATTTTTGAAACTAAATGAAGAAAGCACTCTGGAATTTAGTTTCTCATTTAGAAGGCAGGGAACATTCACAGAGAGAAGAGTAGATCATTAGTCACTGCTATGACATCAAATACCTTTAAGAAAAAATAAGAAATGTAAGAAAATTTTAAAAGGCAAGAAAAAATTAAAATTGAAGAAAAATATTTAGAGAAGAAACTGAATTTATAATTTCAAACATATAATCTGCTAACAAAATGCACTGCTCTGAGTTGAGCGTACAAACCTTGCGTTGGTCAATAGTTCTTTACATTTAAACATTTCTCCTGTGCTTCAAAGGGGAATTAAAGCTGCAAAATAAAGAAACTTACGTTTATCACTGACAGAAGGATTGGAAGGGTAAAACTCTGAGATGAGATGGCTCCATTCAGAGCTTAGTCCCTTGAGGCTCAAGTGTCATCAAGAATTTAGCCACAATTTTATAATACAATTCCTGCACACAGGAAATGGCTGGGAGTTGTACTAGCAGCCTCATCTTTTCACATTTTGCTCCTTGACCTACTGACAACCTGCACAATAGAATCACTGGTGGCATCTGGCACAGGAACAGGCAAAACTGTGCTGGTATTGAAAGCAGAAGAGTTACATTTTTATTGGTATCTTCATAAATGTAAAGCTGAATTTTAAAAAAAGGGAGATAACAGGCTGTCAAGAGATAAGCCAGCCTTAAAATGAAGTGCAAGAAAAATAAATGCTACCTACACATCACGAAGGCAGCTCACTCAGAATTACAGTTTTGAAAAGATGAGAGGAAAGAACCACAAAATTAGTTTTTTGCCCCAGTCCTTTAATAAGGATTACACTCAGGAAATAAAGGCATAACATCAAAGGATGAAACATGGCATGTGACCCGATGAATAGCTTAAGATACTAAACTACTGCCAGTCTTAGCATTAGGCTTTCACTTGTAGTGAAAGTACTTGTAGTGAAAGACTCAAATATTTCTTTATAGTCACTAAGTGGCAAACATGTATGGGGTTGTGCATGTTGAGATACTGCAATGGCATTTATGTTCATCAAAATGCAAAGGTTAGTCCTGAAGTCAAATGTCCTGAGCAGAACAAAACAGAAGCAGTGGGCTAGGAAAGCTGCAACAAATTCTGTGGTTCGCATAATTAAAAAAAAAAAGAGCCTGTAAGTTACACCTTTCTCTTTTCCTTTCTATCAGCTGCTCACACAAAAACAAATCACGTACTGAAGTGAATTTTGATTCTCATCTCAATTTAAGAATGGCTACAGTGAAAAGTCTGGAGCAGACTATTCACATCCACTTCTACGCAATGCATTCATTTCTAGTGAAGGCATACACCTGCTAAGCTACTTTCAGAAATTATTCCAAAGTCAACTTGCTGGCAATATGCTTTTCCCTTCTTAACACCATATTTAATTCTGTTTCATAGGATGTCCTGAATCACTTAGGAGTTAGTATTTTCCTACACACATTTCACACACCAGTTCAAAAACTGATCTACAACTCTGGAAGACAGTACAGAAGTTTGAAGGAGGCATCTGAATTTGTAATTAAAAATCCAAGAGACACTGAGAAGGAGGAGCCCTTAGTCAGGCAGTCCTTCCAATTTTTCCCTCAAGTAATAACTAATAATGTGCAACAGCAAGCCACTGAAGTGCCTTTGTTTTACTGAATGTTCCACAGCTGTGGGCTGATAAGATTGCAAAGGAAAGTAATTTTTTAAGTTTTCCATTCATTTCCAAAACCTCAGCTGCTACAAGTGGCATAGAGCTTTACAAGCTTTAGAACAATGCACTGCAAGGTACAGTATGAATACCACTAACAGACTCACGGAGTTCAGTTAGATGCTGTCCTCCCTAAGGAAAAGGTGCACAGGCACTGGTAGCTGTTGGAAGTAAACAGCTGGACACAGAAAGACACAGAAGACTGAATGATGCTACCCTTCCAAATGCTAAGTTTTCTAGAAAATCCTTCAAGTATGAAACATGGTAGCCAAACACTACATTCCTAAGGAAGAACATTTCAGCAGCTCAATGTAAAAAAAAGATATATCAATCACTTACAGGAGCCACTGCAGATAATGACACTTTAAAAAATATGGAGGAAGATGAATCACTAATCCCTGCACATTTGTTGTCCACTCTTTGTCCACATGATGAGCCCTATTTTCTTTCTTTGAAGACTTTTTTCTTACAATGAGAAGTTAAATACACTAAAAAACTCAGAGAGCTAGCAAAGAAGCAGCACGTAGATTAGCAGAATGCATACACAGTCTCCACGCTAGAGTTCTGTTTTCTACCATGTTATCCATACTTGCAGCAAGGAAGCAAAGTTTCTACATGCAATATATGTATATACTATTAATAAATATTTGTCACATTTTAGTAACATTATGGAAGGCTAATGGAACAAGTTAACTCCCTGGAAAGCAGCAGTGAAAATAGTAGCTTGTGCAAATCTCTTATTGCAATACCATTAGGAGTAAGGACAGTCAGAAAACAAAGGTACCAAAACTTCCTTTCCCATTCCATTTGAACTGATTGCCCATGATAGAAACAAACATTTCCTGTGACATTAAGTTGTCATCAGCTTCTGTGATTCCCAGTTCACTCAGTCTTTTCTTGTGCAGCTGGCTCTTCTTTGCAGAAGTAGCTCCGAGTTCGTCTGCAATTTCATAATTGTCTTCAGTTTGTTCAGAAATCTCAGCTTGCTCATAAAGCTCCAACTCATCAGTTACACATTCAGATAGTTCTTGCCCAAAGCCCTCTACACAGGTTGTCCCATCGCCCGACTGGGTAGGCTGCGTATTCCCTAAGTCAGGAAACAATAAGAATGACATCAACAATCACACACAAATTTAAAGCTCCTGGAATTAAGTTTTCTTCAGACTTAACACGTCCTCCCACTCACTTCTTGGATAACTACTTAGTGACAGCCACATATTCCAAATACAGTGTAAGATGCTTAAGGAAAAGGTTTCTTCCTGAGATGACTTCAAGTTGCCAAGTGATAGTGATATTAGGGAAAATTACAGTGGGTTTACACATTGCACTTTGTGACAGTTCTTCTTGAATAGACGTAATATGAGAAATACAGTTGTCACATTTCATTTACTGCAGAGAAAAAATTCTGTGCTGGGAGCACATCTCAGATCTAATGCACAAAAGAAAAAATGAGCAGAGAATTATCATGAACCAGAAGAGCTGTAAGAGAAGCCATATCTGCTTTGCTGCTGGTCACACTCTTGTTCCTGTATGACCCAAGAAGGCCATCAGTCATCCAGGCTCTGCTTAGCAGGGAGCACAGATCAGGTACATAAGGACTTTACAGTGAAAGTGCACACATACCATGAAGCACAGACATTCACAGTATTTCTCTGCAGCAAGTTCATCCTTTAGGAAATTCCAGTGTTCTTAGAGCTATGAAGATTTATTTCAACTAAATCAATCTAGACATTATCAGAAAATTTAAGAGACTTGATTATGAGTTCTGCAATCCCAAAACCTGGCTATAACAGATTTACTAGTTTTAGGAGTTTCTTCTAGGAAGAGAAAAATACCTTTTGTCCTCTCTGCTGAAGCATCCTTTACATCAGAGGGCATTGTTGGTCTAACCAGGACCACACCATATCCTTCATTATTATGGATCATATTATTGACCATAGTTATCTTGGGGATGTCATAATGTTCATCTAAAAAGTTCTACAGCAAAGAAATGGAAATCCAACATGTTATGTCCAGCTAAAGTGATGCAAAATATTCCAGTTTTAGATAGAATCAGTTCTATGTAGTGGCTAGAAGTGTATTATTTACCTATGCAAGTGACATTGCAAAAGGCATTTTCTTTCTGGCAGATAAATTAAAACGAGTGTACTGCTTTGGCGGACCAACCCAAGGCAAACAAGTACTGTCATCACCATAGGTGACATAACAGTTCTACCATAAGGCAGCAAGGTTTTAAACTGACCTAAACACAAGTTATTTGCATTCATTCTAGCAGCTATAAGCTTTTGAAAAACACGTACAGTCTGCCGTGAACTGACCTTTATAAGTATTCCCTCCTTGCAGTGGTGTATGCCGTTGTCTAACAGGGTGCATGTACTACCTGGATATATTTCCACACCAGCACCCTACAAGATAAAATTGATGGCAGTTCACAGATAGTCCAGGCACATTTCCAATTTAACTTGACAACTCCATCGTGGATCTTTGTGTTCCTCTACCAGCTTGTGCAATGCAAAATTGCATTACCGCTCCAGCCTCACAGCTTTGTTAACTTAAGCAGCAATACCCAAGGTTGAGGCCCCATGGATAATATTATTGCCACCAGCCCACAAAAGCTCTGGTAAAGAGTAACTGCACAGCCTTGCATTACTTGCTTATTCTTTAGTCATCCACCTCAACACTCAAAGCCCCATCATTCTTCAAATGGTCCTAATCAGAGTTCAATTCTGTGTTTATCATCTTTCTGTAAGAATCAATGGACAAGATGTCCAAAAAGGGCATCTCATTTGCAGAACAAATGCAAAGTTTAATGAGAAAATTATTTACAGGCAGAGAAAACAGAAAGTCACTTCAAAAGTATTGCAAGGACATGAATCAGTCCAGCAATGCAGCAACAATTATTTCACAGATG
>VZTV01100395.1:0-11978 GCA_013400875.1 Anhinga rufa
ACTTCAATTGTACATCTTGGCAAAGTAAGATGGCTTTGGTGTTACCAAAAATATTTTAGTGCATAGCCAGAAGCTGTGACTGGGACAAATGGGTATTTTTAATCTGTATGTAGCAGAGAGTAATACTTTTCTTTTAGATGTAGACCATTGCCATTAGCCATAGACTTGCCAGTTTAAGTTTAGTAAGATGCGTGTTGTGTGCAGCTACACTCTAAGAACTATAGTTTAAAATTAACTTAATGCTCATATATTATGTTATGGGCTTATTTTTGCAAATAATTCTGACCTGATTGTATCTTATTCTGCAATATCACCTCTATGTAGCACTGTTGATTGCAAGCTGATGGAGAGGTTTGATCCCAAACATTCAAACCTGCATACCTAAATTATAAGACCCTTAATCTATATTTAAAGTACCTGGAATTAAATGACCTGAGTTTCAGATGTGCTGAGCACCCACAGATGTTTCAAATAGCAGTGGGAGTGAGCATTAACATGCACACAGTAAACTGGTTACAGCTGTAGTGTTGATATGGAGACTGCTGCATCCCTGCCACATGTCACAGAGATGGTACCAGTCTTGGAGACATTGACAACAGCCAGGGGAATCAGACAGGGTGCCTGTCTGCCTCCTGCCCTCTCCCAGTAATCTATCCCTTCACAAAGACAGAAACAAATTTATAGCATTTCCAGTTCATGCTGTGGTATTTGTGTTTACGTAGTAGTTTTTACTGACTTCAGTACCGTTCTGTTAGTGGCTTACATCCAAGTTTCTGCATGCAGTGAAGTACGACTGCGCAAGGTGAGTCACGGTTCCTCAGAGGCACATTCTAGTCATTGCAGCAAGGAGTACCCAAGAAACATTGGCTGTGTTCTTAAACACAGGGAGATCTGATCCTCATTTTAATATCAGCACTCTTAGCAATCCTGAAGTAACACATAAATCATTTCCCTGTGTTTCCTAATCTGTGAAGAAAGATTAATAGTTTTTTTGCCCAACAAACTTGTTTCAATGGTTCATTAGCTTACTGGTCAGACTCTCAGCTGATGTACATCAGTATAATTGCATCGTTTTGTGCATCAATTCATATAGTACTGTGAAAATCAAATATTCCCAAATTTCTATAGCTGTATGATCTATCTAAGAGCATAAAAGCAAAGGCAACTAGAAGTACATTTCCCTCCTTGTGAGATGAAAAGGATACAGGGTGGAAACTTGTGTTTTAAACTTGTTGCAGAGGAGGATGAAATCCTATCAATCCTTTAAGAATTTGTGCATCCTTGCCCATCATTGCCCAGTTTAAAAATGATTGAATATTTGACATACATGAGCATCAAAATGAAACTTGTGAATTTGAGCAAAACAGCTGTTTGCAGATTGTGTTTTCTTTTGAGAAGGAAAATAAATGTACATATAATCATATAATCTTTTCCTTCCCATGTGGCTATGCACTTGGATCTGTGAATCTAAAAGATCAGGCATAAAAAGTTCAATCAGCTCCTGTATAAAATTATTTTAAAAAAGAGATTAAAAGCAACTTCACAAATTAAGTCAGTGCAAGATTATATTTGAGCAAAAAAGTAACAGTTTGCAACTGTTTTGGGTTTTTTCTGCTGAGAAGGAAAAGACAGTCTCTTACATACCCAAAAACATGATACTCGGCTTTTTCAAATATACTGCATCTACAAAAATATTTAACTATTCATTTCAAATAAATTCTACAGTGTAGTATAAATTGTAGTGTCTGGAGTTATGCAGACTTAAGACTCTTGAGTGGGAAGCAGAAATAAATGAAGTTTCAGAATAAAATGTTCATCACAACTATCTCAAGCTTGACACAAGAAAAGCTGCTTCTCCTATTACTACAAGTCAATACATAGCAGTACAATATAAGTGTCTTCCATTTTCCCCTATTTCACACTAGATTTGTCTGATAGATGAGTGTACTTAAGTAAATAGCACATGCAATTTTAATAGGACAGGTGCTCTGAATGTACAGGGAAGGTCATTCCTATTATTTCAATTAACAGCATAAGCTACAAAAACACATGAGGGTGAATTAATTTAAAGCTTCAATTTAATGCTACTAGTAAGGACATCCTTAGGCCTCTTGGTTGTCTTGACAACTCCTGCATCCCAGCCAGCAGAAGCCAATCTCTGCTGTTCCCCTTCTCAGCATACAAACAGTTCAGATAGTACATTAGCAAAGAATATGATGCCCATGTAAATGTTGAAATATTTTTGTTGCCATAGAGATAAGAAGAATGGCAAAAATACAGGAGCACTTGACATACTCCAAGGCAGACTTTTAATTAAAAAAAGGCCTCAAATGACAATGCCAAGATGGCTGAACATACCATAGTGCTTTTATGCTAACCTACTGCATACAAAATCTGAGTCCAAATAATATACTTGCTGCTGAGAGGTCTAAGAATCACAGATAAATGGTAAATGAAGAGACCCAGGATTTTCAAGAGGTGAAATAATAATGATTTTTTTTGCTTAACTATTATAAAAGAACATGTTTAAAATGGTAGACAATTCATTACAGTACTGTGATTTTAAATGTGTTCAGAGAAACAAATGTCACAAATATTAATCAAAAAACCTCCAAGCTGGGAAACAACAGCCATTAAAGTGTTTTAATTAAAGTAACACTGCCATTAGTCTTGCAAATGATGTGACTAGGCAAAACAACCTTGTACCCAGTGAGCATCAGTATTTCAGCTCTACAGCTATTTTAAATGTATGTTCAGTTCCACACCTACACTTGCAAACTTGCATGTGAGCAGAAGTCACGCCAAAGTCAGGTGAGTCACAGCAAGTAATCAGTTCAGCATCTACATTTTGAACATGCCAGGAATGACTTAAACTCAGCGTGCTTTTACTTGATGAGACAAAAAACTAGGCCTGATAAAGGGTAATAAATTATCATCTTATTCAGTGAATTCTTGTGCTCCTCTTCAGCTTCACTAACACCTTTTAAATATTTGACTTTACAGCCAAAGTAAAAGTGGGGAACAGGACTGCTCTGATGAATCCCCAACAAAATAGGAACCATTTTGACATGTGATTAATAGACAGAGAATCCCAAGGGGTTAGAAAAGCATATGCTTAATTAATGCTGCTGCCATTTTGCATAGAGCCATTTGACTTCAAACTTGCCATAGAGATGTCTTATTTACACTAAAGACTAAATGTTGGCCTGAATCCAAATAAATATTTTATGCACTTAGTGTAAGGCTGGAATTCAGTTCGAGGTGAAATACAAAGTTTTAACTTACAGCACGTTTCAGCTGCTCTTATTTGTTGTGTTTGGGATTTTTTTTCTCTCTATTAAAGTTTGCAGATGGGCTCTCATTCTAAATTCTGATCTGTGTAACTTGTGAAGAAACATATTATAAAATGTGTCCATGCACAGGTCTATTACTGCTAAGAGTAAGGCTGAATTTGAAGCAAAGCAACTGCTCTAAAATTTCACCAAGACAAATCTCCTACATCTGAGATCTTCTCTGTTCATAAGCGGACCTTAGGGGTATCTTACAAATATCTGCTTCACAAATTTGCATTTAGCGTATCTCAGAAACTTAGCTGAGTCACAGATTTCTCTAAGAGCCACTTGGCCAGACTGATTTTGCCACCTCAGAAAATGGTATTTCATGTCTTGATCGCTCTGTGTTATATATATATATGTGTAAATATAACTATAAATCTGTTTGTGCAATCTTCATGTATGTATGAAAAGTACTAAGTAATTGTCAAGGATTTTGCACATAAAACTTCTTTTATTTTGACTGGCTAACTGAAAGAATGAAAAAAGTAAAGGAAATTTGTTTATGGACATGTTCCCATCAGGAAAAAAGAAAAAAAAAAGGCAAAAAACAAACCCAGAAAACACGACAGACTGGAATGTAGATATGCTCATAGCTGTATGAGGAGCTGGAGGTCTCCAGCTGAGGGCTCCAGGCAGATTTAACTGATGAGGCTGAGTTGGTTGCTGCCCCAGGCTGTCTACCCCTTTCCTGACCAAACCCAGCCTCAGATGGCAGTTGGCTCCAGCACAGGTTACTAGAAAGTCTCCCCTAGTTTCACTCCCAGAATATGCAAGGAGGAGCAGGTACTCTGGGAATGCCGGCGCAGAGGAGCACAAAGGCTCCTCCTAGGCACAAGCACTAGACTGTTCCCAGTGATTCATACTTGTCTGCGTGAAACTGCAGTCAAGAGATGGACAAGATGTTTTGGGATTTGTAAACAACCTTTCCTCTTGGGTGTAAGCATTACCAATTAGCTATGCCTTTTCACATGCACTTCACTGAGGTAGCTTCCAATTAACGCTTGTGAGTAATGTAATGTCCTTGTTTTAACTTAGGGTTAAACCTAGAACCTTTAATGTTCTAGGTCTGAGATAAACTTCAGGCTGCCATTCATCTCACTGTCTGAGGCTGCCAGAATCAGCTAAGATGATTAACTTAACACAGCCCAACCCCAGTGTTTCCTGGACCTCCTGGCAAGGTATTCCCTGTAAGGCTCCCAGACCCAATTTCCCAGCTTCCTTGTTGCCCTCACAGATGCTGTGGTTTTCAGCATTCAGGGTGCCCTGGAAGCCTAAGTGGTCCCTAGGGCTTTTGTCCAGGAATGATGCCAAGAGAAAAATGTGTTTTCCTAAGTAGTATTCCTTCCTGAAACCTGCAGAAAGTCTTAGTGATGGCTAAGTGGTCAGTATATAAACTTGTTTTCCTTTGAGTTGTTCTGTATGCCTACACAGGAAACAGCCAGGTGCCTAAGGGGTGTAAGAGAAGGAGGTTCATTTATTTCTGTAGCTCCTGGTTCAGTCGCTTAGCTTAATACATGATGGTCTTTTTATTCATCTCTAGTGCAACAGGGGGACTGGCTCTTCTCAGATGGAGGGAAAGATCTCTTTTGCGAAATCACCCCTGAGTAAGTCAAGGATCAAGGGAATGCATTTTATGCCCCAGGGAGAGAAGAAAAGCATACTAGTGACAATGGCAAATTGCCTCTGAACTTTCTTAAAGTAGCAAGTAAATGTGTTGCTAAACTGGGCTTCTGCTGCCGCCAGTGTATCTCACACCACCATATTACTCAACCCAGGTTGGCACAGAGAAGTATGATCAGTGGGTTACTGAGGGAGGCTATGCAAGTAGACATATGTTTCAGTATAATTTCATTTTAAAAAGAACCCGAAAAGCAGAATTTCACAGAAATACATAATTCCAATTGACTGACAGATTTTGTTAGGGAAATGTGTTTTTATTTTGATTCAGAATAGGAGTACACATTTTAGTGATTCTTAATGAAGGTAAATCAATACCACAAGCCATGGGACAGACCTTCTAGCAAGTTGTCTCCCAGCCTCACCTCTAGGAAGCTCAAGATGGGGAGGTGGCAGGGCTCTGCGATGGCAGTCTTTCCAGAAATGTGCCCTCTGTTTTCAGCCATCTCAGAGAGTGATTTGATCTCAAGAGAACAGCAAATTCCAAAGAAAGAAGTATTTTGTCAGAATTTTTCAGCCATCTCTGTATATTTCTTTGCCAAAGAATTTCTAACTATATCACAGAATCACAGAATCACAGAATGGCAGGGGTTGGAAGGGACCTCCAGAGATCCCCTCGTCCAGCCCCCCTGCGTGAGCAGGCACACCTAGAGCAGGGGGCACAGGACCGCGTCCAGGAGGGGTTTGAATGTCTCCAGGGAAGGAGACTCCACAGCCTCTCTGGGCAGCCTGTGCCACTGCTCTGGCACCCGCACAGGAAAGAAGGTTTTCTTCATGTTTTGGTGGAAGTTCCTGTGTTCCAACTTGTGCCCGTTACCCCTTGTCCTGTCATTGGGCCCCACAGAAGAGAGTCCAGTCCCATCCTCCTGACACCCCCCCTTCAGATATTTATAAGCATTGATGAGATCCCCCCTCAGTCTTCTCTTCTCCAGGCTGAACAAACCCAGGTCTCTCAGCCTTTCCTCATAAGGGAGATGTTCCGGTCCCTTAATCATCCTTCTGGTTCTCCTCACCTGTTGACTAGATTATGTCATAAAGTAACAGAAACATATTCTTTTCTAGATATCCTATTTGCTGTTCATCTCTAGCACCACTCCTATGGGTAATTCGGATGGTTATCTTTCACTGACTGCCATTTTCTGAACTCCTCTCTGCTTGGATAAGCCATTTTCTGAAATAAAGCTTCAGCATAAGAAATGCTGTCTTCATCTTTTAAAAAATTCTTTCTGTTAAATGCATTCAGATATTAGTTTCAACTAACAGTTTTTGCCTGTGACTGTTGTAGTTAAATCCTTGAGTTGGTCTTACAATACCTGCCAGATATATCACTCTAAGTATTATGTCCAAGTAATCCATGTTAACTGTACTCCTAGTCCTTACTCACAACATTTGGCCTACAATTCTACTATTCAACACTTACAATATATGTACAAATATTGGAAAGAGGATGCAGAGAAGCCTGAGCCATGTTTATGTTGCACTTCTGCAAATTAACATGTAGATCTTTAAATGAAGAATACAGTGCCAGGTAAAAATGCTTAATGCATCTCTGAATATCCATTTTAGCTTGGCATTCACATGAAAAGCCACTTAGAATTGTTACGCTTCAGTAATTCCCAATCAACCTACTGACAAAAAGATGGGTTAACAGGTCTAATTGGTCTTTCCATTTCTAATACCAGTAATGCAATGAACAGATTGTTCATAGTAATAATAATCAGTACAGTATTTATGACAAATCTCTCAATATGTTTGTATTAAGAGAGTCTAAAAATTGTTTTGAAAGGATGTGGGTAGAGGGAGGAGAGTTAAAGGTGGTTAATAAAATTAATTGTAAACTAGTTAGACTGCTTCTTCCTCATGTTTGGGTAGAAATTTAAATGAGAGATTTTTGAGCTAAATAAAAGGTAAGTTTGCAAACCCCTATAAGATGACTTCAACAAACTTCCCTGAGAGTCTTTCAGTAAACAGTTCCTGTGATGAAACAATGTCTGCCTGTGTCAGAATTTAACTGAGATTTTGGTTCTTTAGAAAGTGGATTCCAGAATCTGTGCAGATCTAGAATGGTAGATTCAAGCTAATAGGCTAAGGGCAGATCAGCTCCGTAGATGGAGTCTATGCTCTTCACACCCGAAAACCGTACTGAAAATGCTCAAGCACACTGAAAACAAACATAGTACATTGTAAATAGTGAAATTGCATACGATATGATGAAGTGAAAATGTACATTTGTAGCATATTTGTTGCAGGATACAATAGGTAATTTCTTCAGCATGTCACAGAAATTAGAAAATAAAATAAAAAAACAACCTATCACACTGCCTCACTTATTTTCTTAACAAAGCAGAATTTGATGTTGTGAGAAGAAGATCCAAGATGCTCTCTGTTTTGATTAGGGTGTAGATGGCAAATTTACATAATTTAATACTTTATTCTGTTATTGATATTTTGCTGTATTTGTTATCTCCAAGTAATCCCCTCCCCAATTTCAAATATCCAATAGCATTTTTTCATTCTCACTCTTCTCCAGCCTTAGTGGTTGTGTTTGGATGATCACATTAATTTTTTCTCTACCTTGATTGCCTGTATCCTCACCACCACTTTTTTCAAAGCTGCTTTATATCTTGCCAGCATTCAAACTAATTATCTGTCTCAGCAGGTTGCAGTTACAGCCAGGATGCCTTTATTACTTCATAATATCTTCGGTGCTTCTTCCTTGTTTCTAACTCTCCTTTCACTCATCTATAAGCATTTCAAATGGCAGGGTTTGTAGGGCGAGGTAATGTAATTTATTAGCCTAACTGACACAGTTGGCAAAAAAATAAGATGTTTCCAAGCCCGTAAGCTATTTCTTGGGTCATTTTGACATATTAATACTCATAATTTCTTTTCTTCCCAGAACTACACTTCCTGCCTGATTTTATATGCTGAATGAAATCAGAAAACTTTGAGCTAATCCATAACCCTGTGTTTCCTCAGTTCCCACTCATGGTAAAATAGCTGACACCTTGCTGGAGACTTAACCATCAAGTGAAAGAAGTCTCCTAGAAACAAAGAAAATATTCCAGAAAAAAAAATAAGGGCAGCACCTAAGGAAGTGGCTGGTGGGAAATGGATGCACAAACATACTGGCAACTTGTAAATAGGGTCCTGGAAGCAGGGATCCTGCTGACTGGAACTGGGGAACATAGGTTACAAATTAATGGTCTACTCAACAGAGTAGAAGAAAATGCAGGGGAAAATTACAAGAAAGGGGTAAATTTCAGGGAAAGGCAGAAAAGAATCAGTGTCCTTGTTTGCGCACTCCAGAAGTCCTCTCAAAACTCTAGGAGCATTACTAAGGAGAAATTATAATTTTTCCACTGATACCCAACATTCCCAATGTCTGCAGAGTACAAGGACCTGACAGTTTTATACTGTGGCATGTTTATACTGAGACAAGTTATTTTATGTCAATTAAAATGGCCCCTCTGATGACTTGGGATCAGAGTAAATAAGCTTTGCATTCACAGATATAATCCCTCTTCTTCTCATTCTCCCCACAATAAAGCAATTCTAATAACATTTAATAAATGCCTGTGGTGTATCCCTACATTTGTTTTGTCTGTAATCTCTGATGACACAGGAAGAATGCACGTGGACCAAATCTTAACCTCCATTTCTGTTGACCTGTATAATTCACAGGTGACTTGGTTGCTGATCCCAAATGATACACAAACACACTATTGTGTGTCCTCATTCTACGGATGATTAGGTGAGAAAGAGAGGGAGAGATGGAGACAATATATGATGTCATGGTACTGCAAGCCGATTTGGGATGGTCAGATTGCTCACAAGAGGCACAGCCAATTCATTGTGCTGAACTTCTGTCACCCACACAGGTTGTGAAGCAAAGTCCTATTATCTCCCATGCCACGCGGCTGAGAGATGGCACGTTGCTCACAGGCAGGGATTGTACATATGCATAGCAAAATGGGTTTACAGCGTATCTCTAGAGATAGAGCCCTCTGCAGATGATGTGCTACAACATACTTCCAGGAAGAATAAAAGACTCACAGCTGATACAATAGCTTGAGAAATGACTATATTCAAGATCAAAAGAAGCCGAACTGCATAATGTCAAGGAAAGGAAAGCAAAGGCGAGCTGGGTTACTAAGGACAGGAGAAATAAAGGCTTAATCATCCAGGAAGACTGAAAATCATATCATGAGCTGTCTCATGAATGCCTCAAGTTTGCACCACCTCGTAAGCAATGCTTTTCCTGCAGTAGTCTGCAGTGCAGCCATAGGAGGCAAAGTTGTGTGTCACCAATGCACATGTTCCAGCTTCCATGATAATTTAGCAAGTGTTTGGGCATGCATGGTGGGGAATGGTTTAAAGTGCCTTTCCAACCACCTCCTGTACAGGAGGCAGGTGTGCTTGCACTCCTTCATCTGCTTTGCCCTAAATGGCCCTTTATTGTATAAATATGCATGCAACTGTGGAAATAACAATCTGAGCCCAACAGCCTCAGCATGTCCCAGAGCCCAGGCTGGAGCAAGGCACTTCCGTTCTCCCTTCTGCCTCAAAAATGGCATCTTTTGTCCTAATTTTCAGAGGTGACTAGTGATTTTCATCACTGCACTGATCTACCAAAGGACGAATGCCCTGCAATTTCCAAAGAATAGGCTGGTTTAAATCATCTAATATCTTTTGAAATTTTAGGCCATGTGACTTGCCTAAATTGACACTTATGCAGGTGTGTGTGTGTACAGGGATGAGGGAGGAGGAATTCATGTATTTATGAGAGGATGCACTAGTCCACTCCTGAAATGGAACATGAAAACTGTCTGATTAAAAATAGACTATTAATTCACCACTAAAAATAACATTAAACTACCTCTTCCTCATGCAGCCACACAGAGGACTAGGCCAGCTGAGCTGAAGCAAACTAAATTAGAAATAAGAAAATGGAGATAAAAAAGAAAAATGTCCTCACAGAAATAAGGTCACAAAGGAAAGAGTTCCTCAGGTGTTTATGTAGAAATGCTAGAAGCAAGGTAAAGATAGCAAGGGACCTTCTGTAACTGCACATAAAGGGATTTTACTTAAGGGTGAATGAAGCAGAATGATTTAAAACATTGGAGGAAAAGGACACATAAGAGGAGAACACAATATTGAGGCAGAAATTGTTGAATGTCTAAGGTTTTTGACCCACTGTCAATCACTGAGTAATAGCAAAAAAAAAAAGAAAAAAAAAAGGTTGAATTGAATCATACATTTAACCAAATAGGAAAAATACAACTGTTCTTCACAGACCAGATGTTGGCTGAATGTCATTCAAACAAAGCTCAGCTCAGGAATATTAATTTGACAATTCCTGTGCAAAATATAACAAACATCTTCACACTCTCTATAGGATCTTCAGCTTCCTCTTTATGAAATATAGGAAGAAACAGAAGATATCTGAAGAAAGACAAACACTTAATCTCATTTTGTTTGGAAAATTAGAGGAGACACTTTCCCTCACATACTGTCTCTGTTTTTTGGAATATAGGGGCTTCTCCTACCCCAAATAGTTACAAGGAAAAAATAACCAAATAGTCACAAATTTCCTCTTTGGTATCTGCCTTATTGCTCCTCTTTGCAATCTGGGAAGATGGGTTTAGAAGAACAGCTAATTCAAAAGCTTGGATTAGTTCTCTATTTCCCATAAACTGGGCCAATGCAAGAGAAAGTCCAAAAGAAAAAGAGGTACAAGCAAAAAAAGAAAGTTTTCCTTGTAACTATGAATGTTTGAAGCATTACAAAAACAGCAAAGAAGCTCAAACAGCAGCACCTGAGAGAGTTTTGGTGAAAGTTGAAAATACTACAATTTTGCAAGGAAAGAAACCATAGGAAATACTAACAGCAAACACTTGCAGTCTAGCATGTCTCTTCACAGGTTGACCAAATATTCCCTTTTGATGTATAAATTCCTCTCATAAAGAAGAAGACTTGCTATAGAAGCTGCAGACCAGCAGGGCCACCATAGGTTCAGGGCAATATATTAAAGAGGCTTCTATCACTTGCAGTGCCTGGGGCTTTGAATGAGATGGATTTATGCATCTCAAAGAGACTTGTTCCTACAAACACAGGAAAAGGCAGTATAAAGGTATGTGGGCTGGGGAACATGCTAACACTTTTTCCCTCCTAAGCCATGCCTGGAGTCAGACAGACTCTTTGCAGACTTTGGAGAAGACTGAAAAACAGCTGGTTCTCCATGTAACATACCATATCACAGAAGCAGAAGTGGATATCATCCCAGATTACAAAAAATGCAAGAACCCTGGGACAAAGGAGAGCATGCCATGGCAAAGCTCAAATAGCCTGCAGGCTCAAAGAGCAGTATTTGCAAAAGTTAGAGCCTTTTCACCCATTCATCTGTATGTTAGGTACATAGAAAAGACAGTAGATAGAGGAATAACCTATTGAGGAAACTGAACAAAGCATCCTGTGTTTTCATTTTGCAAAATTTTCAAGGCTTAAAGACAAAAAGCAAGATATTTTCCCCATTTTATCAAGTTTTGTTATTTCACCTTCATTTTTGAAACCTTTACAGCCTTTTTGACATTTTCTAATATATATTTGTGCATAAATTCAAGCACCCATTTTGCACTTCAAATTGTACATTTAATCTAAAACAAAATCAAAGGAAACAGGAGTGAATGCAGGCACCATTGCTTCCAACAGAGAAAGAGTACCTGAGCCTAAATTAGTGTTTAGAACTATAACCCAGTAACAATGCAATAAATTAGTCTCAGTCTAAGAACAAAAAGCAAAACCCAGTATTATTTTACATATGCATCTGTATGCATCTGTATGCATCTGTATGGAAATGTACACACAGGAAAGCATAAGTTTACCTGTACTTAAAAGTAGATGTTGTTACAACAATTAAATCTGTATTAAATTTCTACCGGAAGAGGTTGCCTAGAGAGGTTGAAG